>NJDC01004034.1:103591-139251 GCA_002245475.1 Calephelis virginiensis
ACAAGTCATAGGGGTTTCAGTAATGACATCTCTTACTGAATATTTTTATTTAAATATAATCGCAAACTTCGTCACTCGCTGAAGCTCTGACGCTCTATTAGTTGAGTTGCTGGGAATTCATTCCTATGGTAAAATGTTTAGTTTTTAGAACTCGAAGAAACTGCGAAAATTAAATATCTGAAACATGCAAACTTTATTTCAATTTGCAACCGCGGTATTAAAATAAACTTTCATGCAATTTTATTAATAAGTACCTGAATCATGTAGCGCGGTATCTATATATTGATACGTGATGCCAAAACTTTAGACCCCTTTTTATGAAATTTGCGCAAACGGAGGAGTATGAAATTTGGCACACTTATAGTTTATGTGTAGGAGAAGTGCAAAACGCTAATGTTTTTCAATAATAATACTTATTAAGTACATTAAACACATTTGACACACACAAACAAATATATTGATGATAACAATAAAAGATCACAGATGGCGCGCTAAAAGGTTTGGAAATAAAGTAGTTGGTCTTGAGAAATGAAGATAGCGTTCCTATCAACAAGTTATTAAATGTATTACGGTCGAATTTCGACCAAAGGGCGACCAATAGTTTTTTATAAAACGACATTTTCTAAAAATTAAACCTAGCTCGATCGATTTATCGCCGAAATCTCCTGCAACTTGCAGAGGTTGTCAGAATACAACTATGCTCTAATAACTAGATGATTATCAAAAAATTCTGTAGTTCCACAGTGCCAAACCTATCGCCAACCGGGCACTTATCCAATCCCGGACAATGTTGTTTTTTATTAGAAAATAAAAAACGTATTTTGAGTTGCTTAAGCAGGAAATCGAACCCGAGGCATGGCGTTTATGCATCATGTAATGTTGAAATGTTGTATGTGTAACGAAATCATAAACACGCTGTAAATCTACAAAAAATATGTTTAATTAAGATTTAAAAACAGCTGAAACGTTTGGAACAGTTTGCTTACTCATTACGGGAAAACTAAATGTTTTTAAGCAAGGTTTGACTAGTAAGAGAGTAACTTTAAATTTAAGTGTGAATGTTGTAAACTCGGGAGCTAAAGTAGTTATAATAAAAGGAACATGTAGTAAGTATCCAATTTCAGTTACTTTAGAATATTATAACTAAATATTGTACCTATATATTAGTATTATATTAGCCCCCGTTGTAGTCCTTTAGATGATGGTTGAAAAAAATATTTATGTTTAAATTAGGATTTATAAACTATTTGGATATCAAATTTCATCAAAATCAATCCAGCGGCATGGTCGTGAAAGAGTAAGAGACAGTCCTTTGCAATTATATTAATTTGTAGGAAAGGATGTTGGCGGTAAAACATATCAATTTGTATGATTTGTGCAATATTTGGCCACAATACACAAAGCCATCATAATTGTAATGATAAATGGGAGAACACTTAAGGGCAGATAATGAATTAAGTGGGCTATTATTCAACGTCTTGGGTGCTGCGGATGGGAGTCGCGGAGCAACAAGTTAGATATCCCGTTTCCGGACTCATCCCGCTGCTATCGAGCACCGGCCGGGACACGATCGATCCCCCGCCAGGGTGGCCAACTATTTGTGTTTTGGGGACATTCGTCGATATAAATTCGACTTATGAGAATCTATACTTGCTATCGTCGGCATTTGGTAGAATTCGATTATATACACACGTTTTTTTGTAGTTAACACTTGTACTTGTTAACTATACACTTTGTTTAAAACTTTTTGTTATTCTCCAGCCAACCGGTTTCACTTTTTACAGCATCAGGGCTTTGAAACTAAAGATAAAAAAGACTTATCGTTTTTTTTGTAAGGAATCTTCTATTAATCACGTAAGGCTTCAAGAAGAAAACTACCGAAAAAGGGAAAGAGACGCTCTCTTGTGTATCACGAATTCTTTTTATTTTTTTTAAACCATTCAAAATCAATCTGAACTACATATTGTATTAAAGATGGGCTGTCATCTCAAGCCTCACTATGTTGGTAACACCGATGTGGAGATGGACGGTCTCTTAAATGGCGAACGAACAGACAGCTCTCTTCATAATAACAGACAACAACCGTCGCGTATAATATCATAGTTGTGTTGGAAACTTATAGCAGGGTCTCAGACCAAGTGTACAATTCTACCAGCTACCTTTCACTCAAGTATAGAACACGACAATGGCTAGTTATAGCACTATAGTAGGGGAGCCCGCGATGCTAAATCTGTAGTAAATCCAGCGTCATTGGGACCCATTGCGCTTTGTCGATTAAATAGTGGAGGGTAAAAAAGGTCATGTAAGGTTTTTCTATTTAGCGGTGCGTTAAGTGTCTAGAAGCTAAAATAGCAATCCCAGTCACTTGATCATAGCCGAACTCATCAGATATTAACAATCTATATGCCTAATGTGTCTCCGATGACAGAAATATATCAATCAGACAGATTGCTGTACATTTAACACATATGACTTGGTTTTTGAAAGTTTCTGAACATCCTACTCCCGTACGTCTTGTTTAAATCATCAGAAAATTCAAACGTGGACTTATTGGCATGTAATAAGCCCGCCATACTTTAATCTGACACGCTCGAGTATATTTTCAAGCAAAAAAAAATTAGGCAGACAACACTACATGCGCGTTTCTATATAGAGATTTGATACATAATGGAGGTGTTTAACAATGGTACAGGGTATCTCCCATATCTTAATCTGACGCGCCTGAGTTACTCCGCAAATCCCCTTTTGGACTCCCCTACTACTATGGTAATTTTTTTTTTGAATGACTAACTTGTTGCTAATCTTGTGATTTTTACAACTTCACCGCACTTTACTATGGTAATTAGATAAGGCGATGGTACTAATCCAGTTGCTACACAACTAACCTTCAACGTGACTTTCTCAACGTCCGTTAGTGGTATAATCTACCGGACGACTCGATGAGGGCTCTGGTCTGAGTTACTGCACTTGTGGAAAAATCTAAATTGTCCAGCATCCCTTAGCCTTAAGTTGGTGCACAAAAGTAGCTGCAAAACAGCTGCAGTAACTGACTAGTGACTACTATAGATTTATTAGAAACAATTTATTAACTACACTTGTATTTTCCACAATATTTTTTTGTATTATTATATTTTAAACAAACGGTTTCACTATTCATCAGGGGTATAATATCTGAAGTTTTGTTGAAATTAATATCGAATAATTGTCATCCTCGAACTAGCTGTATTTTAATTAAAAATACTCAGTGATGATATTAGTAAACAAGTTTGAATTGACTGGGTTTACAACGTTAGATTTTTTCCCAAATAATAGGGAAATGTTTCCTTAACTAAGGACTATTAATGTTATATATTAAACTGAATTCTACTATTAATGAATGTTTTAAAAATGTAAATCAAATTAAAATTTATTATTCTAATTGTAAACGTTATCATAATAAATATACGGTCGAATTGAGAAACCTCCTTTTTTCCAAGTCGGTTAATAAATAAAACAAATCTAACTCCTTTTGTAAAAAAAATTCAGTTATATATATAAAAAAATTAGATAGAAATGTTTAAAACATATGAAAGGAAACGCTGTCAGAATTATTTACTTACAACTAAACAATACCATAATTATCCATCCGGGATTTTTTTAATTTAAATCATTTTTATTTAAGCACCGTCAATTTGAGGATGACAATTAATTTAAACAAAACTTCAGTTGTTATAGCCCTTATGATGATTGAATAGTGAAACCGGTTGGCTAAAATATACTGATAAAAATGTATTGTGGAAAGTAGTTACAAGCGAATTTAACAAATTGTTTCTAGAATGGAATTCCACCAAGCACCGACGATAAGAAGTATAGAAAATATTGATAGATTCTTGGCTCTTACCATAAAAAAATTTTTGCTTGTTCACCATCTAACGCTATAAATAAAATGAGCATCCCAAAAATTACAAAAGGGTTGGAAACACTAACCCCCACTGGGGTGGTCATCTCCATTCATTACTTTTACAGCAATTTTCATATTAGTGCATTTTATTCGGATATTAGTTTAAGAGTTTTAATAAAAGCTTTCATCCGACAGCAAAGTTCCATTAATGTCGTAACCGGCTTTCCTCTGAAATGATTTTAATAGCTTGTGAAATTAAATCTATGTAAAACATTACTGTATTACTGCGTACCAAAGAAAATTTCCAACCGCAACAGCTTCAAAATAAACTTTTTTTTATTTTTTTTTTATTTATGATATTGGAAGGCAAACAACCGGACGGATTTCTTATCGGAAAGAAATTCACTCCGCCTAGGGACACCAAAGGTGGTAATGGTGCGTTGCCACCCTTTCACGTCAAGTCAGAAACGTCAGAACGGCTGAATCCATTTTTAAGATACTTGACATGTAGAAATCTGGAATAGCACATAAGCTTTTTAACGCAAAATGTATGGTTTCCGTGCTATAGACTTCTACGTAAGTCTCAGTAGCTTGGTTTATAATAATTAAAACAACTGAGTCACAGAAATTACTGATTTTGCCTTAAAATAATGTATCAGGTTGAGATATATCCTTTTCAAGTATTCAAAAATAAAATGTATGGGCACTGTCCAGCTTAGTACATTTTATCTCTTTTCTACCGCCATAGTGACATTGTCATGTTAGGATCCGGAAGGTAGGGTCTTTTATATGATAATCATCGAAAAAGCACACAGGCTGTCACATCACTTAAAAGATGATCCTCATCCACGGTTGTCTCTTACCATCAGGAGAGGCATATACTTGTTCCCTGTCTATGGCCATAAAAAATGAAGGAATGAGACGACTCTACTTTCTCTTCTGCTAGAAAAACCTAGTGACTTTGATTGCTGGATTATTTCACCATTGGTTCAGTCAGAGGGTCTATTAGTAGCATTGCTACACTTACTGCCCTGAAATAATCCTGTGATCCAAAAAATAATAAGGTGTGAGGTTTCAGTGCTTGTTTTTATCTTATTCTGATCCAATGGTTAGGGATAGGGTAAGCGAATAGTAGAAATGTCTGACCCCCTTTGCAGTATTTATTGTACGGGGTATTTATATTTATAAATCTTACCGCCTCGTTGGTCAAGTGGCTAGCGTACACGCCTAACTACATCGACCAACCGCGAGGCTCGGTTTCGATTCCCGACGGGGGCAGGCATTTGTGTGATGAACATTTAGATGTCCGCATTTCCGGGTCTGGGTGTTTATTAAATTTACTCTGGTATCTATTTAAGTATTTAAATGTATTAGTATCGTTGACTAACACCCATAACACAAGCATATAATTTGCTTACTTTGGGGTTAGATTCAATTTGTGTAATTTGTCCAGGGGATATTTATAAACGATAATTCGTTTGCTCCTTGTAAGAAATCATTTATTACAAAAACTACATATTTGATAGGTTACATTTTGATTCTAGATTTTAATTTAATGATAATGTACCTGAACAAATTACGCTAATTAAACCTAACCCCAAGCTAATCCAGTTTTTTGTTTGTGTAAGCGGTGTCAGTCAACGATACTAATATATAATAACTTAAACGCTGTAAAACTGCAAAACGTGACTTCGATTTCAATAAGTCGTTTCAAGTACACAAAAATTAAGTATTTTCTCGATTTCCTTAAGATTTAATTATCAGATCTACTTGGTGGCAGTGGGGCCACCTCGGATACGCTCTTTCAAGAAAAAATATTAAAATCGGTTTAGGATTAACGAAGCAATTGATAATCTATATAAAACAAAATTATAGAAGTCTATACGTGTATCCTCCTTATTCAAAGTCGGGTAAAAGTACTTCTATAGGCACTAGAATAAATTTAATAAACACTCAGACCCAGAATTACAGATATCTAACGTCTTACCACAAAAAAATATGTTTAACTACACACTGTCTTAAATTTATATCAAACTAATAACATGCTACATGTGGAAGACGTGGCAACTTATTACTGGTTAAAACCCCAATTTTTTTATGATATTGGAAGGCAAACAAGCAGACGGATTTCCTGATAGTAAGGAATTCACGCCGCCTAGAGACACCAAAGGTGGTAATGGTGCGTTGCCAACCAGAGGCCGGGATGTTAGACCTCGAGCAAGAGTAAGTTTGCCGGCTACCTTACCCTCAAAACCGGAATACGTCATGACGTTATGGCGGCAGGAGTAAGTAAGGCGGTGGTACCAATCCGGGTGAGTCGCTGCGAAACTCTATCACGTAGTCAGATATCACAGTGTTAGTGACGGTAAGCCTATGCTCGCCTTTTACGAGCTGCCTAGCAGGAAGGTAGATGGTCTATTCTGCAAAGGAACCCGGAACGTGTGTCCAACCACTGCAATGTTTGCATTTTAATGTAAAGAAATGTAAAATCTAGCCAATTTTACATTTCTAACATTAAAAAACGAACTTAAACGAATATTGAATAGTTGACACAGATTGTTAGTTATTTGGTTGTAAGTTAATAAAGTTGTAAATACGTAGCAAAATTACACATTAACACATACGAGCCGTACTTAGACAAAACGCCACCCCTCACCTAGCCACACCCTCTTGCTAATGACCTCCCCAAGCTTTTAAATTATATTCCTTATAACAATCTAAAGTCGTCACGTATAAAACAGCGTCGAGACATACCCGCAATGAATAAAATAACATGTCAAGATACAGGCTTCATCTTAAATTAATGAGGATTCACGAACGTATTCAATTTTACACGTAACGAAGGCAAATAAACTTCGACTGGCTTGTACACTCATTTACAGAAGTGCCTACATATTATTATATTTACTAGTAATCGCCTGTTGGTCGAAATTTGACCATAATAAAATTTAACATGTTGTTGATGAGAACGCTATCTTCATTTCTCAAGACCAACTACTTTGTTTCCAAACTGTATGGTGCGTCATCTGTGATCTCTCATCTTTATCATCAAAATATTTGTTTGTGTGTGTCAAATGCATAGTAGTGTGTGTATTGTTTTATTTATTGATTTAATGTACTTTATAAACATTATTATTGAAAAATATTAGCGTTCTGCACTTCTCCTACACATAAACCAAAAGTGTACCATATTTTATGCTCCTGCGTCGGTGCAATTTTAGTAAAAAGGGGCTCAAAGTTTTGGCATCACGTATTAATAGATTTGTGTGTCATAGTGGAATTAATGAAGAAAGTAACAATATTAAGTCTTTACGTCAAGTCCCTAGTAAGGTAGGCAGTGATCATCGAGTACTGACGTCACGTTATCAGCAAATCCGCATTTCTTTCTCCACAATCATTACTCTATCCACTTTACTAGTAAACACGGAGTAAAGTACACTTATGTTCAGCCTGGTATTATAGTCTTTAAAACAATGTGATACAGACTATAATATCACCTTAATTTTACACCTTAGTTAGTCCGTGTTTATTAGTTAGAGGGTATGTAGATGTAAACATATTTGATGTAGATGTCAATAACAATGTGAATGTTATTTTTGTTATTAAGTACTATTAATATTAGAAATTTGTAATATTTGCTATTCGTCGTGACGCTAGGTAAGTGGAGTATAAAATTCTAAACGTGAAATTATTTTTATTAATTATTATTAGGTATAAAGTTGGTTTGACTAAAAATTGTTGTATACATAGACAGAGTTTATTTCTCTTTTTATATTACTATGTTTGGATTTATCTATAATCTATATATGATGATGTGTATCTGTATAACCGTTATTTTTTCTGATACCGCATCGTAATTTAACATTTTTAACTAACTCAAAAAAGGAGGAGGTTCTTAATTTGACTTTATGTTTTTTTATGTGATTACGCGACTAATAGCCAAACTATTTTGACAGTTCTTTTTTATTCCCGTATAATTTTATCATGTTCTGACTAATGATTTTTGAGTAATACCTAACATAACATATATTTTTTGCTTTTGTATACGTCAACATAATAATAATGCATTATAATAACTAAAAACCTACTAGTAGAATGTTGATAAAATGATGTGGGATCATTTCGGAATCTTTTGTCATCTTTCGAAAATCTTTAATTTCGGTTTTTTGCAGTTGCGCTCAATTATTATTTGTAGAGTTGAAATACATACTGCTGGTAAGAATACGTAACTATTTTATTTTATTTGAAAGGCAAAAAAGCAAAATACAATTTATAATTTAATAAACATTGTTTGTCCTGATTGTACGTGGTAAGTACCGTACAAAACAGGAGCCAAACTTCCTTATTAAAGACACACGTTAATTAATATTGGTATGAAAGGAAACCTACAAGTTAGTCGCGATTAGAAATTCTAATGAACTTGTGACTCACATATTGAAGATAGTAACGAAAATTGTTAAATGTTTTGATAAGTTTTAGGCAAAGCTAACGAAATCAGAAACTTACTAATAAAGTCATCAAACGAAATTACTTTTCCCTTAAGAGGATCGAGTGGCAAAGACATTTAAACTAAAAGGGTTTTCGATTCTAAAGTTTGCTATCGCCATCGATCTCTGCGTACTAAACGTTTATGCGGCAATATTTTGTCAGATTCATATCGATAAATACACATTTTTTTAACGCACAAGCATTACAGTAGATATTTTTCGTGATAGGGTAGGTAACTGTCGTCTAATACCATAAGGGTTGCATATTATGAATTAATTTACGTACAAGTATCTTCTAATTTTTAATAACATTTTTTCTATGCTTGTAGACAAGTGAGAACTATACTATCCACTTAGCTGATTAGTTATTAAAGATATTGCTTTACCTTCTTCTCATACTCAAATAAGTTGAAGATGATTTTCCAAATCTATTTCGAATCTCGTTTATTTATTTATGTAAACTTATTTATAGTTACTATACCCCTACTACCAAGAATAGTTCTAATGGCTTCTATTTATTTATTTCTATTTTGGTGACCATCAATATATTAGATAGACTTGTATCGTCTTATTATATGTGATTAACGGCCAATATTAATAAACTATGTACAGATAGAGATAGGCCTACTAGAGTTTTGCTCCTAAGATATTTGTGATGATTATTGAAAAATAAAGCAGAGGTTACCTGGCAATTCATCTAAAATAGGTCTATGTCTTATCTTAGATACGTTATTAATATTGGCAGATAGTCTATAATATCAACTATCACCTTGTTCTTTATTTATTAATAAGACAGGAAGGTTTTAATAAAAATATTTATTTCTGTCTCCATAACGTCAGTGTTTGGCGGTGTCGTTTTATAGTTTCGTAGCTAAGGAGTGCGTAACTTTTCTCAGTAAAGGCCTAACCTTCCCAAGATTTTTAACATTTTTTGTCACCATCGACGATGTTCGTAGAAAGTCACATGATGCCCGCGGTTATGTAATTTATTTAGCTCTTTTGCACAAACACGGGGATTAGATTTGGGGATAAAATATAGCCTATGCTACTCTACAGATTCCACATATTAAAAGACTATCTTTGGATATAAAAATTATATTTTTTTCTGTGAAAGAGGGACAAACAAACAAATACATTTTCGCGTTTTTAATATTAGTATGGATGTACATTTATTTATAATTGAAGTGGAATTTACTTTTTTGTCTTTCAATAATATATGCCTTAATTTGGTGACATACTGTCAGCAGTGTTACTTTCCGGGTTCTATTATTTTCAAGCCATCCAGGAACTCATTGAAATATACACACAAAAGTTTAACTAAATCGGTCCAGCACTTTAGGAGAAGTTAGGTGACAAGCAGAAGAATTATTACATATATTAAGAAAGCGGAGGAATATACAGGCAATGTGTAGTTAAATAAAACGTTTAATTACGTTCTTCATCACTTGCTCTGGGTACATCGTCAGTTTATTAGCGGCAGATTATTTCTCGCCGTGGTTCCTTTGCTGTACTCGCTGGAAGTAAGCCAAAATAAATAATAACCGTAGTAATAGTCTAATTTATGTTTATTGCAGACGTAAATGTTTGTCTGATTTAGTTCAACTTCCATTTTTTTTATTTTATTTTATACGTACTTAATTTCTATAAATTTTAAAGAAAGAAAAAATTTCGCCCCAGTCAGGATTTGAACCTGTAACCTTTCTCAAGCCGACGAATGCTCTAACAAATTGAGCTACTGAGGATTCAAATCCCGTGGCGAAATTTTTAATTCCTTTCTAACCCGTTAGCGGGGGAAGTTATGTCCTATAGATACACAATTCTGAGTACCCACCAAATGAGATCATCATTACAGATGAAACTCAAAAAAAATTTTCTTTCTTTAAAATTTATAAAAATGTATCCCAAGCACAGGGCAAGTGCTAAAATAAAAAATACGTTATGTACTTGATTGCTACGTACCGATATAAATACTTTTGTTCTATTGTATGGGTATGCGACCTAGACGATGATTTCCTGCAAGCCTAACATACGGACGTAAAGAGATCCATTATCTCTTCAAAATTTAAATTTTAAACTGCAAAGAACCATTTTCATTTTTTTTTAGTAATAAGGCAGTTGACAACGATGTCGTCAATATAAATAAACATTTGCACGTACGTACGTTATACACGTATGATACGTGTATAACGTACGTATGATTCAAAACCTACTTTCACTCAAAAATCCCTAGTCGGTTATACATTAATATGGGACCACCTCGGATTCATTGCCTACCCTCCCCAAAATAGAACGATAAATGATTTTTATCGATATATGATTTAACTATATATGATTACAAAAAAATAAGAAAAACATGCAATTCAATTGAAACTTTTAATGTGTTTGGAGTCACTTAAAATATACCGTGTTGGTCCGGGCTCCTTTGCAGAATAGACCATCTGCCTTCCTGCCAGGTAGCTCGTAAAAGTTGAGCATAGGCTTACCGTCACTAACAGCGTGACATCTGACTACGTGGTAGAGTTTAGCAGCGACTCATCGGATTGGTACCACCGCCTTACCTATTCCTGCCGCTATAACGTCATGACGTGTTCCGGTTTCGAGGGTAAGATAGCCGGTAAACTTGCTTTGTTTGAGGACTAACATCCCGGCCTCAGGTTGGCAACGCACCATTACCACCTTTGGTGTCTCTAAACGGCGACAATTTCTTACCATCAGGAAATCCGTCTGCTTCCAATATCATAAAAAAATGTCCTAAAACTTAAATTGCAACTACTTAAAAGTATACATGAAATGGACTGAAAGCTATCGATTCCTTCATGGTCGAGTCCTACTCGCACTTGGCAGCTTTTTTTTAATATCGTATAGAATTTACTCTTCTACAGATTTATTATGTGTATAAATTCTAAGGTTTCCTCCAACATTGGGTAGTTCCATAAATACTTCCATAAGTACATGGTGTATCGTGCATCTGTACCGCGGCCGTCCAACACAAATAGATTCGTACATGTTTGTCTTGGCTCGGTTTAATTAATTTTACCTTCATACGCCGATACCTACTGTTTGTCGGGCGTTCCTTAATTGGAAACGCTCTTAACGGAGTAAATGAAACGAAATCCTATTTGCTGCGAGTGATTGAAGTGAATTTATCTTTTAAGACTTTCAAATTTATCTTTCGGTTATGTTTGCTTTACCCGTGCGAGCATAACTCCGCTCTCGGGTTTGTTCTGTACGGGATCCTTAGTGTCGGCTATTGGATTACTGCTTTTGATTACATTTTCGAATTAAAGTGTAAATCTTTATAACGAAACACAAGGGACTGAGCATTTGTATCGGTATAGAGAGTTATCGTTATATGGAGTGAACAAAAAAGCAACCAATTTAGCAATAATTTTTAATATGTCTCAGATAAAAATAAGTTTTAAATTTTCATCAATTCTAATCGCTGTCCTTTTATTGGCCATATTAACAGTTTCAAAGCAGGTTTACGACTGATAATACGATAGTTAACCAGTATGCTTGGTTGAAGATCATCACTTCCGAGAAAACAAAGCGTCATGCTGCACGTGTAACAAAAGTTAGGCAGACCTCGAATGTTTCGAAGCTTCAAAGTCTTTTGTTTGATAACATAACATAAACAATGATAACGATAAAAAATATTTACTGTCTAAATATGGGAACACATTTCTTCGTAATAAAGAATGGCTGTATCGCTGTAAAGAGTGTATCGATATGTGGGTTTTAACGCAAACCAACCAAACTGTGCTAACTTCTACTTTGTAAGGAGTTTATTGTTATAAAGGATAGCGTTATAAAGAGTTTACACTGTATATTCTAATTTCCCCAACATTGTTCTACCACGGACCGGTAATATACACACTGTCCCTTCGTGACCCATACATCAATAATTTTAAACCGAAGCTGGTCATATTATGTAAAATACATTTTTTATATTCAATTACAGCTACGGTAAGTAAAGTGACTTCTATTTACGTTAAAAATTCAAGTTTCCCTATTTAAAAGTTTGTTCCAGAAGTTTCGCACTAATCGGTATATTTTTTTATCTTTTTGGAAAAAATATTAAGAGCTCATAATTAAATAACGTTAATAAATAATTGGAAAATTTCCTCGTGTTGGTCCAGGTCCTCTGTGTAGAATAAACCATTTGTCGTCGTGCCGAGGCGAGCAAAGGCGGAACAGGTCATTACCTATTACTTAATACAATTCTAAATTTTAAATATAATAATTAAGTTATGACTAGTAAACTTTTTAAGATATTGGAAGGCTAACAAGCAGACGACTTTCCTGATGGAAAGAAATTCACGCCGTCTCTACCAAAGGTGGTAATGGTGTGTCGCCAACCTGAGGTCAGGATGATAAATCTCGAGCAAAAGTAAGTTTACCGGCTATTTTACCCTCTAAACCGGAATACATCAACGGCAAGCATAGGTACGAATCTAGGCGAGTCGCTGCGAAACTCTACCACCTAGTAGGATGTAACGGTGTTAGTGACGGTAAGCCTATGCTCGCTTTTTACGAGCTGCCTAGCAGGAAGGCAGATAGTCTATTCTGCAAAGGAGCTCGGACCAATACGGGGGGAAAAGTTCACGGAAACGGCTAGCTAGGTGTATTAAGAATTTTATTGAGTTATAGCTTTAGTATTCCAAGAAGTAATCATTCAACCATGGCAGCTTTAAGTATGAGTCCGTGAAATATGTGTGGCGGGTTTATTACATTTATTTTTATGTCTAGATTCAGGTCTAGGTCACGTGCAGAGCTAAAATCTAGTTTAAAATCAATACTATGGCGATACCAAATTGAGGTTAGGCAGCAGATTATTCATAGTAACAATAAAATACTATGAGTTATGCACTATATAATACTGTTTTTTTACTGTTGTCATTATTAAGATTTTTTAAGGATGAGGACAGGTGCAACTAGTACACGGGATTGTCTAAAGTCCCGCGATGTTTATCAAGTCTGTTCAAATCCCCATAGAAAATCTAAGTATGATTAGATTTCAAAAGATAAAAGTGGTAGCCCTAATATCATTAAAGCAACTAATCTAAAAATACTTTTAATAAACTTATGTTAAACTAGCTTCCACCCGTGGTTTTATGCTTGATAAATTATACAAAAAAATATGAACTGTAGCCTGTGTTATTCTGTTGTACAAACTATTTACTTTAAAGTTTAGTAGCTTATGCGTGAAAAGTAACAAACATCAATTCATTCATGCGCACAAACTTTTGGATATATATTTTTATTTGGATTGATCGACGCGGACTCTTAAACCTAGTGCTTATTGAAAATTACTCAAAATATGAAGAGTCGAATTGTCTACCCATTAAGTATTAGCGGTTTCGGTCCATACAAAAATCCTCGCTTCAATTCCGAAGCAGGAAAATTCACTCTAGGAGTTGCCAAAACATTTGATAAAATTTAGTTTGTCACCTCTGGTATTATATGGATCAATTTGCGTCTCTATTTTAGGTTTCGGTCCATACAAAAGATCCTCGCTTCAATTCCGAAGCAGGACAATTCACTCTAGGAGTTGCCAAAACATTTGATAAAATTTAATTTGTCACCTCTGGTATTATATCGATCAATTTGCGTCTCTATTTTACCTGCTTGGTCAGCCTCATCATACGATATATATCCAAAGTGGCCGATCAGATGCAGTCTGCCTTCAGCGTCTCCCTGCCACCCTCCTCAAATCGTAGTAGGGGGCGTCCTATGCTTCATTTGCTGATAAATTTGTAATAAATAAATTTATATAAACAGCTACATTTTAAATATTTTGGGCATGTCCATACTATTGACAATTGCAGTAATTGGTAAAGTATTGAATAGGCCATAAAATATATACCAGCTGTAAGAATGTAGCTAATGGGTGAGTTAGGGTAAAGTGATACTAGTCCTACAAAAGTCCTGTAATTTAAAAACAAGATCCACTTTATTAAATTTTAACCGTTTATTTGACAGCGATCTATAAAATGGAGTCATGTTCGTTGTTAAAATATAACATTGTTTTTATGTGATATGTATACATTTAACAAGGTGATGGATTCTTTAATATCTTAATAACATTATCATGTTGGTTTAGTAGTACTTTATCAGTAATAGTTCAAAGAAAATATATTAACAATCCAAGTTTATTTTTATGTTTAAGACCAAAATTGATACTTTTAACCCTACCTCAGTATGAGCAATTCCACCAAATAATCTTGGTTCTAGTAGTTTTTAGTTGCATCTTGGCTTATCATAGACTAAAGTACACCTAGGTTTAATTTGACGTAATAGTTTCTGTTACTTGGAGTACTTTAGTCTATGTCCATAAATTAAACGCCAACCTTTACAGCCAATGGTGATGATTTTGTTGTGCAATAACTAAACTCATTTTAAGTTATAGCTATCTGCTTCCTACGAAAAGAATATAAAGAGACAAAACACTTTTAGTGCTATCAGATTAGTCCGCACATGACATTTCTACAGACATTTAATCTATCACTCGGAAAACGTTGATTAAAAACATCGCGATTTGACATATCCGGACTCATATGACACGTCTAAAATTTCCATCTCTTTTGTTTTTGTGTCATTTGAAAAAGATAGCATGCATCTAAAATAAGTTTAGTTCATGAATAGCAGAATCATCACTGATAACTTGATCTAACTGATTCATTACAAACTATTTCATTATATTTACGTATAGTGTGATGTAATAAATATTCAGGACTTGAAAAATAAATGTAAAAAAAGTATATTCACGCCCACATTCCCGAAGAGCTAGACAGAGGCACAACCAGGGCACCCGCGATTAGCCGAAGACATTAAATCCCACTATGTGATAGGTGGCAAGCCCACCGCCAACAGGGCACATATCCAATCCCGAGCAATATTTTTTTAAATTGAAAAACCAAATTTTCTTTTTGTTGTTCGACCTAGGAATCAAACCCAAGACCTCATCAAGTCCAACGCCTGCACCGCTAGACCACAGAAGTCTATTTATCCCGAGTTTACTTTTAACAAGAGCTAAATGTGACATTATGTTTATAGCATTGATAGACATAATAGTATTGGAGTGGTCATAATACCATATCTTATCAACTCGTCAGTGTTCGACGATTTTATACGCTTATAAACTTCAATTGCTCGCATAAATAGAATATTGACCTTAAAACATGATTTATGTCGCTATAAATTACATAGACTCAAACGCGGGAAGGTTTATGTTACTTTGCAGTTGGACCTATTATAAATATGGCTCTATATTACAAACAAGTTGATCTATAAATTGTTTGATATATCTTGAATTTATGTTCGAGCTTTACTTCAAAAACGGTAGATTTGTATAATTTTCTCGATTTTTTTCTTATTGCGTCGGTTTTAAGGAAGTAAAGTTGTTTAAATTGTTTTTAATGCCAAATTTTATTGTTTTTAATTATAATTTTCCATAAAATTACGATTCTTTGAATTTTTAAATCCATAAAAAAATTAAATTTTCAACTTACGATACCAAATTTACCTTTCAATTAAGGTGTTGAAAGAACAGGATCAAATTTGCTTTTTATAGTGTAGCTGTCAATTATCCCCAACATTTTTAATTATTTATACGGGATACTCACGATCTCTTTTTATTTTATTTGTCGATATCCCGACATGTCGGTGAGTATCCCGTATAAATAATTAAAAATGTTATTAATTCGCGACGATTTAAGTTTAAAATCCTAAATTATCCCCAACTTCGTTTAACAATTTAAATTTAACTTTTAATACATTGAACTTTACTAACAGTATTGGAGTGGTCACATATCTTAGTAACTGTTCAGAGTTGATGAACTAGTCTTTATTTGCTTGTTCAATATTGTCACATAAACAAATGATTTTTGTTTCAAAAGTTAGTTAACATTGTTTTTGGAAATCAACTAGGTGAATGAATTTACTGTTTGTAAAAAAAATCGCCTCTAGACGACAAAAGTTTTTTTCATGTAATAAGACGGCGAACCCGGCTCTCCTGGTGGTAAGAGCTAACCATGGCCTATAGACAGCGTAGGTGTAGGAGCGTCACTGTCCTGTAGTAGCAGTAGAGCTTTGTCGAACTGAGACTGCGATGATACGGCGAACCCGGCTCTCCTGGTGGTAAGAGCTAACCATGGCCTATAGACAGCGTAGGTGTAGGAGCGTCACTGTCCTGTAGTAGCAGTAGAGCTTTGCTGATCTGAGACTGCGATGATAAGTTTCTTGTGTTAGTAGGTTTTCTAATTACTCTTACCCTGCGAAAATTGCAACACGACAGTGGCGAACATAAACTTTGTAGCAGTAGGGTTTTGTAGGCGGTGGTAATAAACCGGGTGAGCTTTTTCTTTTCTTTCTCTTTATTCCGCAATTAAGGCCGTCATTTGCTGGGTTTATATAGTTTGCATACAATTACAATTGGAAAATATTAATAATGTTTTACGAATATCAACATTTTTAATAACAGTAACGACGTATCTGTATAAAAATATTAGATAAATTTAAGCGTTAAATCCAGAAAAAATGTGCCATGCGAACAACATACTTGTTTTTATTAAATGAAGTTTAACAGATTATTAAAATTCCAGTCGTCAATTAAAAACCATCAATACGTTTAATTTATTATTAGTCGTTAACACTGAATATATCTCAATAATTTAAAAATATCTCATAATTGTGGAGCCTTAACATGGGTGCCAAGTATATTTTTTGTCCAATTTATATTGATCAAATAAAACAGTAGCTATAAAATCCTTGAAACATGTCCTTTCGTTATTAATTTATCACTACCAACATTCGTTGCTTTTATTGGTCATTAATCAGAATATAACGAGCTATAATTGGTGGTATCTTACTCCTAAATGTTGCTGTTGATTTAATGCGTTCAAACATTATTGAAATCAAGATTTTTAATAAAGGATTAAATTTGAGTACAATCCCCGTGTTGGTCGGGACTCCTTAGCAGAATAGACCATCTGCCTTTTTGCCAGGTAGTTCGTAAAAGGCGAGCATAGGCTTACCGTCACTAACATCATGACATCCTACTAGGTGGTCGAGTTTCGTAGCGACTCACCCGGATTGGTACCACCGCCTCACCTATTCCTGCCATCATAAATGCTTGCCGTTGATGTGTTCCGGTTCGGAGGGTAAGGTATCCAGTAAACTTACTTATGCTCGAGGCTTAAACTCCCGACCTCAGGTTGGCAACGCACCATTACCACCTTTGGTATCTCTAGGTGGCGTGAGTTTCTTACCATCAGGAAATCCGTCTCCTTTTTGCCTTCCAATATCATAAAAAAAATCAAACGTATAACTTTAAACCCAGTTTACGTATTTGGCTAACCTTAAGCAAATCATCACAAATTGAAGCTAACTTGACTTGTATGTAGGTTTGCGGCCGATACGATCTAGTGTTGGTTTAGTTGCCACTTTTTAAAGAAGCTTGTTGGCTTTGCCACCTTTTGAGGTACTTTCACACATTTGTGCGTTTTGTACCGCTTCGCATTTGTGGCAAACACGAAGTGTGGATATAGCATTATGTAAATTATCTCTGTAATTGTTACTTCACGTGCATATGAACGGCACGTACTACATATGATATGTGGAATAAGACAAAGTATCTTCACGCCCAAATCCCCGAAGAGGTAAGCAGAGGCACAACCAGGGCTACCCCGAATAGCCGAAGACACTAAGTCCCACAATCCTATAGGTGGCAAGCCTATCGCCAACCGGGCACAGCAAC
This sequence comes from Calephelis virginiensis, assembly GCA_002245475.1. Classification (NCBI taxonomy): domain Eukaryota; kingdom Metazoa; phylum Arthropoda; class Insecta; order Lepidoptera; family Riodinidae; genus Calephelis; species Calephelis virginiensis. The sequence goes on from NJDC01004034.1 coordinate 121,716, forward strand.
GCTTTTTTTATTAGAAAATTGGAAAAACCCAATTTTTCTTTTTGTTGGCCGTCCCGGGATTCAAACCCGGGACCTCATGCAGTCAAGTCCGACAACTGAACCACTAGACCACAATGACGATAAGAGAAATTTATGCTATATTTTTTTTGACAACAAACAAGTTGGTGAAGCAAGTCTTAAAGCGGTCTTGATTTTTTACAGAACTATTTTTTATAACATTGGAAGGCAAACAAGCAGACGGATTTTCCGATGGTAAGATTCATTTCATTCAATTCACGCCGCTAGACACCAAAGGTGGTAATGATGCGTTGCCAACCTGAGCCCGGGATGTTAGGCTTCGAGCAAAAGTAAGTTTACCGATTAACTTAAGACAGGGGAAATTTTTCGTGAATATGATTTGAATCCTATACCTTCTACGTATGCTAGAGCACAACCAATGTTAAAACATCACTCTGCTGAATGACCACCATAGTCCTAATCCTAAAGTTCAAACGTTAATGTCTAAATATTTTCTATTTTAAACATATTTCGAAAAAAACATTTCGAATTTTGGCCAAATACTTAATTTGTAAATATTATGTTCACATTTTAAAATCGTAAAATTAAAAAGTTATCCCCAAAAATATAATTGAGATAGATGAGTCCTCATATATTTTTTTTATTTTTCTCTGTTGTTTGCCTCATTAGAAAAAAACTGCGAAAAGGATTTTGAACGGGTATATTGAAAGACTCCTGTGAAATTTTAAATATTAACGGTGCACAGTAAAGGTCTGGTGACGGTAAATATCTGAAGATACGAGTATTTATAGAAAAATAAAATATTTCTTTTTATAAATAGAAATTTACAGAAAAATAATAATGAGAAGGAAAGAAGGAATTGGTCCGGGTTCCTTTGCAGAACTTTTCGTCTTCCTGCCAGGCAGCTCATAAAGATTGCCGTCACTTACACCGTGAGACCCTACTAGGTGGTAGAGTTTCGCAGCGACTCTTGACGTCATAACGTCAGTACTTGCCTTTGACTTATTCCGGTTCGGAGGGTTAGGCAGCCGGTAAACTTGCTTTCGCTCGAGGCCAATCCCGGCTTCAGGTTGGTTCACCATTACCACCTTTGGTGTCTCTAGGTGGCGTGAATTTCTTACCATCAGGAAATCCGTCTGCTTGTTTGCCTTCCGATATCATAATAAAAGAACGAGAGTAATTAGTGTGTATAATTTGTCAAGTGATATTTTTTCTAAAATATGCATATTTTGTTCCAGAATGTTCGGTTCAAGCGGCGCGTGTGCGGCGTGCGGACAGGCGATCCCCGCGAGCGAGTTCGTCATGAGAACGAATGCACCTCAACAACCCCTCCACGTCTTCCACATAAAATGTTTTGCGTGCTCTAAATGTGGGTCACACTTAATGCAAGGCGATAGGTAATTTAAATTTTACTTTTGTATATTAGAAAAACAAAATGGATTCCCTTAGGGCAATAATAACACCTCGTCTATATACACCGAAGATTTTAATGGAACTATAACATAGTAAAGCTAAAATTTCATTTAAGCCCCTTGCGTAAGTAAAACCGGGGCCTAGCAAAAGTCATAGTAGGTACTCTACCACTTAATCTGTTATAATGCGACGAAGTTTAAAATATCATGCCCATCATCTTGAAGCGTGGCGATCGACAACTGTGCGATTCCGAAGACATTTTTTACCTCGCACAACACTTTTGTGGAATCAGTTACCGAGGGCGGTATTTCCAAAAAAATATGACTTGGGTACCTTCAAGTAAAGAGCGTACTCATTCCTTAGACGTCGGCAACGTGTCTGTGATCTGTCCGTGGGCGGCGGTGATCACTTTCCATCAGGTGACCCACTTGCTCGTTTCCCTCCTCTTGTATAAAAAATGCACTAATATAATTTAATGTCGCCGTATACAAAATTGTTCCGAAATTAAATTCATTAATTTTTCATTACAGATTAGGATTTTGATACACGAACTAATTATAAGCATGGTCTATGTCAGAGGTTCCCAAACTCTTTTCGTCTAACGCCCACTTTAAAAGTCAGTAAGCTTGTAACGCCCCCTACTTTTTTTATCTTAAAAACCTCAATAGTGCGTAAGTCTCGCTTGAAATTTCATTAAAACTATATTTTGAACGAGACTTTTCTTAGCAGAGAATAATGCTACTTGACAATGTTAATCGTATAAGTTATATTTCTACAACAGTGTATAAAAATTGATGTTGTGTAGCCTGAAGGTTTTAATTTTAGTGAATTTTAAAATACATATGAAGTTGTTTGAGTTTCAAGTCACCCTACGCCACTTTTATTTTCTGGGCCTCTTGTCGCCCTCCTCGAGGCGTCCAGCGCCCACAAGGGGGCGTTATCGCCCACTTTGGGAAAGACCCGAATCGCAACAAAATTTGATGAAATTGTGTTTAAATTTACAAATGATTTTAGTATAACGTTTATTTAGAGAGAGTTCACTCTTTTCCGCTGTCTTTACAAACGAGCCATGGTAAATTTGTCAGTAATACAGATATGGCAGAGCTCAATAAGACTGGTTTTGCGTAACAATTAATTTAAGATTTTTCCTAAGGAAATTAAAAATCTATAAAATGTTTTAAGGATTTTTTTTGTTGTATTAAAGTATTCATTTACGAAAACTAAGTATATAATTCTGTTCATACTTCCAAAATCATAATTGGGACAATTGGTATCACAGCCCTAATCATTATTTACGTTTCAATTATCAATATTTCAGTGCTGGCCTTTATGGTGTTTTGTTTTGAAAAATAGTGTAGCCGGTCATCTTACTTGAACAACAGATTTAACAATTTACCATCAAATAGATGATATTCTTTTCTTCAGTACCTATCTACAGGCAGCGCTTGTTTCTTACCTTTAAAATCTGTCTGTTTGTGTACTTGGTAATAAAAAAGACATCAATCAAAAGAATACGATATCGTTTTTTACATACATTGTAAACAATAAATAAACATTAAAAAGAGTGATAAAACATTGTACATAACAAGCAAAAACGTAGACACCAAAAAAAGAGTAAAAACGTCTGTATTTTTGCCATAAGACACCGTTAAGTTAATTGTTATTTTCTCTTTAAATATAAAAATAATTCATGATTACATTAATTAAAGTAGTTAAATTGTTATTTATGTGAATAAATGTACCTACTGTCTGGGGCCCTGGTAGTTGGCTGCGTCGTAAATTTTAATTTTAATTAACACGAGTTCGCTATTCAATTTTATTGTTTTATTCTATTGTTGTGCTGATAACGTCCATTAATAATTGAAATTATAAGGAAAAAAATTGCGAGAAAAGTGTTAAAGTTAATTTATTTTCAACATTACATAACATAGATAGACCTGTATCTTTTGTTTTCAGTGCTTCTTGGTTGCTATCGTGCAGAAAAGCGCAATTTTTCGTCTGTATTAATATTTATCAGCAAAACGCAAATTCATATTAATTTATTTTTAACGACTTCAAAAATTCTACCGGAGATTCACGGTAGGGATCCACGGCCTTACCTGATCCTGCCGCCATATCATGTTCGCCAGTGTCATGTTCTGGAGCTGAGTGAAGGGTAGGCGTTAGACTTGTACAAAAAGCTCAACACGACCACGGCTATCTCTTAGCATCTCGAGAACAGTATTTTTGATCGCATTATAGTTATCTTAAAATTATGTTAGTATTGGCAATGTTTATTAACTTTAAAGTAAGCGGAATTCTTCTCCATTTGGCCTAAAAGAGACAGACTCAGGCGTACAACGAGATAGCTTTTTTTGTTTGTTGTTGACTATTTTTACTTAACAACAAGTGGCAAGGGTAAGGACATTCATGATATTTATTTGTCCGATATGTTCATTTTTCTGTTATTTCTGGAGAGTAACAGCTGGAAGACTCGAAAACGTGGCATAAACGTGATTTTCCACGTGTTGGTCGGGGCTTCTGTGCTGAATAGACTATCTGCCTTTCAGCCAGGCAGCTCGTAACAAGCAAGCATAGGCTTACCGTCACTAATACTGACATTTGACTAGGTGGTAGAGTTTCGCAGCGCCTTTGAAGGTGGCGTGAATTTCTTGCCATCAGGAAATCCACCTGGTTGTTTGCTTTTCAATAAAAAATAAAATAAATAAATGTAAAATCTAGGTCATAGGATGTCGTTCCGATCCGGTGGTAGTTTTAGTATTATATAGACTCGTCACAAGTGCCTCTTGTAAGGTGCATGTGAATAAAAATATATTCTATTCGTATATAACATCAGTAACATTTGTGATGTCCATAGACGACGGTTGTGTAAGGTTGAAAGTAGATTTTGCGTTTTATTGTTATGGTCATTACGTTTAATTGTTTGTTTTAGGTATTACATGCTCGCTGGGTCACTAGTATGCGAACAAGATTGGCAGAAGCTGATGAAGAACGCGAACGCAGCGACGACCGGAGCCCCCGTGCGCAAGGGGAAAGTGGGTCGTCCGCGCCGCTCGCGGGAATGAGCTGCGCCTGTGGCTGCGCCCGCGCACAACTCCTACAGAGACTACGAAGAGGTGCGTATGTACTTGTTTGTAAAAAGTTCAACTGTTCTTAATGAGCTTGTACCATAGAAATAATATATTAAATCCCTACAACAATAAAGTAAGAAGTCTCAGATATCGTGTAATTACTGGCAGAGGCCGTTAAACTGCGATCTAACGGCATACGTTGTGGTTCTCTTTTCATTAAAGCCTGAAATTTTTATTATTCTCAAGAGAAAGTAAAAGAAAGAGAAAGTTTTATCTCAAACAAGATATGAAACCGTACTTTTTTCAAAGTATTCTTACTCTTGTCGTCTTATTCATAAACAAAGAGCACAATATGCGCTCCAAGGATCAACTTGGTATCATAGTATTTATTAAAATGTGATACAGACGATAATATCAACTTAATTTTAAAGTATCTTCACGCCCATATCCCCGAGAGGCAGAGGCACAACCAGGGCACCCACGATTAGCCGAAGACACTGAGTCCCACAATGAGATAGGTGGCAAGCCTATCGCCAACCGTGCACATATCCTATCCCGAGCAACATTATTATTACATAGAAAATTGGAAAAACCAAATTTTCTTTTTGTTGCCCGACCCGGGTTCGAACCCAGGACCTCATGCAGTCAAGTCCAACACCTGAACCGCTAGACCACAGAGGTGACTTAATTTTACTCCTACCTTAATCTATGTTTATTAATAAGATGGCAAGGCATGTTTTAAAATGACCGAGGTACAACAAACATAATGCAAGTTCATAACAACAATGCTGCAATTATTAAAATCTGTAGGTTAATATCAAAATGTATCTAGTGTATGTGTGTTATTTAAACACCAACGATGAATGTAAATAACTTGTGTATAAACAAAGCAAAAGACGAGGTTGTATCTACAATAAGCCATGTTGGGGTGCCATATACAAATGAACAACTAATTAAAACAATTTGCGTTTGAACTGTCTAACTTATAAGCTGTCTAATTGGTGACGCTAAAGGACATTAGAGAGTGGATACTTTAGATTAGCCAGAGCACATTTACACTTTATTTTTGGCGAATTGGCGAGGTATGTTGAACGTGTTAAAAAAGTGTTAGACGCAAAAATCTGTTAATAAGTGTTTGGGGCAATGTGCGTATATGTAAACAAGAGTGATAAGACACGTTGACCGCCAGTTTCCGAAACACCAATCAATTTTAATTTACGGAGATAAATCGTATCGTAGATTTTTCTTTATAAATGATTACTATAAGAATGACAGATGAAGATTGACAAAGCAGATATGCAATGCGAATGTTGATGGATCTAGACCCATCCATATCCATAGAGAGACCGGGGAGACTAAGGTTGACATTCCACGATCAGATCATTGTGATATTATCCGAAAGTGGTGTCCAGAGTCTCCGAATCCGGCGTGTTTGTATGAAAAGGGTAATGAATGTGAAGGAAGCCAGTTAAGTTTGACAAGATCGTGAGATTTGGCACTCGATACTCTTTGCCTACTCCGTAAGGGACTTGACGTGCAAATATGTATGTATTACTATAATCAAAAACATAGTTTTTAAACTACAATACCTAATTACAGGTATGTTTAGTTATAAATAATGGTCCCGTCGGTAGTACACGTTTAAAGCAGCATTATTAATAATTTTAAAAAAGCAAAATCGTGTGTAAAATATATTAGAAGCTAGTAAAAGGATAAGACAAGTAAGAAAGTGTCATGTATATGAGTGTCAAATATAAAAAAAAAATCTATCGAACACTGACGATGACGGAAAAAAATAATGTAATGTTGAAACAAAGTTTTTTGTTACTCAGTAGGTATACGCTCGTAGCAGGTTGGAAGAGCGGTGAAAATCGTAACAAGAGTTTTTCTTCACAGTTCTTGCTATACTACCACTTTAAATCCTAGTTCTCCCGGTGTTAGTTCGGCTGGAGTGTGGAGAATAGTTTATCTGCCTCCCTTCCAGATAGCTTGCAAGAGTCAAGTTGAAGGAGTCATTATCAATGACACCACTGATGGTAGAGTACTGTGCAGCTTCATGTCCGGGTACGAAGTGTCATGTTTCATTCTGGAGGGTAGGATAACCTTACACAAAAGGACTAACATAACATTACCACCTTTGGTGTCTCAAGGCGGCGTTGATTTCTTACCATCAGGAAATTCGTTTGCTTATTTGCCTTCCAGTATCATAAAAAAAACAGGCTCACAGAACAGCCTACAAAATTTGTGGTATCTATAGGCCACGGTTATCTCTTGACGTTAAGGGCCTTGTGTTTGTTCGCTGTTTCATGATAATAAAAAAACTTCGTTTTGACCGGGTGTCCATTACCGTTGCTTAAACTGTGAAGCTCAATATTCATTGCTTCTTAATTAACAGTCTTGAGAAAGCGACTACGTTATATCAATATCCTCTATCAGTATACCGTGAGTCCATGTAGATTACTCCAGAGCTAACAATCAGATCATTATCTCCAAGGCAACGCGAGTTAAATAATAATTAACACATGTAAACTATGATTTATCTACTGCGGCACCCGCTTAATTAAAATGCCGACTTTCTTGTATTACTAATAATACTTAAGGGGCCATGTATGCTAAAATACGTCAGCAATATACTGTTTTTTTCATACAAAGCAATTATGGATATTGGCGACAAAATTACACAAGATTAACATTAATATGCTTTATAAGACTAGTGTTTCCAAAACACGATTCATTTCACTTTGCTCGATAGAAAAACATCTAAAAGATAACCCTTTTTTGAAAGCAAAACCCAACTGTCTACTTCAATTATGAAAATATCGACACCATATTTAACATGAACATAGATAAGTATTATATCTAAAAGATAACTGTTTCAGTTTTTGATTTTTTTTCAAATTACTTTTATAGTGTCAACAATAGTGATTTGGCGCTTAAGACATTTACTTTAGAGCGCAATATTTCGTAGTAATCATGGAACGGGGGAGTGCGCTGATTGGCTCTTCTGGCTGACTAAGCATGGGGCCTTAAATTTATTGTTTTGAAAATGTCGTGGTACATGTGTATTGCACGAAGTTTTGTCTATCAAATGTAGGGCTCATGCAATGTAAATTAAATAAATATTGTGAAAAAATAATGTAGCGCGTCCACATTTGTGTTCTTCTTCTTTTATAAAATGGCTTTCGATGGTTTTTCACGACTACTTTGCCAATGTCAAGTTAGTTAATGAGTTAATACAGTCAGTCATAAGTCACTTTATACAAAGTCAAGTCAAGTTGTTAACCTCTATGTTACAGTATTTTACTTGTTCCATGTTTTATTCTTAGATTAGATAAATAACTAGTTATGTTTTCCGAATCATAACAATAGAGGATTTCGATGCATTTGTATGTTTATAACTTTTATTAATTTATGTTTATTGATTCTAGCTTCTTTATAGTCTATCGCTGGATCTGGATTATTAAACTTTAATGAAATGTACGCTTTCATGCGAAATCCTAATGACAGTAGTTAGAGGGCCAGTTTATAGAGTTAATTATCTTAAAGCAGGAACCGGCGAGAAGTCCGAGCGCCGCGGGCGTCCCACACAGCGAGCCTCGCTCACGGCCATCCAAATTTCACTGTTAACCAATTTTCAAGTTTAAAGCGTCCTCAACTTATTCACCAACTAATAAAACTATTGCGGAGCTTAATGGGAGCTTTGCTACAAACAAACTTATATACACATAGGATTTTTTGTTTGTAGATACTTAACATACAAATATATCTTCACGCTAAGCGTTTCGTGGTAAATAGACAAAGGGTATCAAGTACAAAATGTTTCAATTACTGCAGATCGGCCTAGCTTCTTCCAAAGATTACTCTTTTCAAACCAACCGGTTTTCGAGCCATACTACCCTTGGATAGGGCAATTTGGTCGTGAAATATCAACCTAGAACTCCCCGGATTTTTCACTTTGTTGATATGTTTTGCCAATGTATCATCTGCAATTCTTTCCACATGCTCATATGTAGATTTATAATCACTTTAGTTTTGTAATCACTGTTAGTCTTTTATATTAATATCGAGTAAACACTCGAATTTCTAATCTGTCGCGGAGCAACTGACTGGAATTTTTATTTTGGTTTTAATGCGAAATCCTAATTGCTACAATTCGTATATTGAAATGTAATTGTAAAGTTAATTATATTAAATAAGAACAGGTGACGGGCTTCGACAGTATTTCACCCAGAAAGCAGCGATTATGGTATTTCAAGTTTAATTGTTCTCAGCTTATAAAAAAATTCGCTAACCGCATGTGTGCTAGGATTGTTTCATTCATTGCTTTAACGCCACTCATTAATCGCGATTTTTACTACATTATTTGTAGTGTAAGCAATTTTTTCATACAAAACTTCTGTATCTTTCCATTTATTTTAAGTTGTTAAAAGCATGTTAATAGTCATTAAATTATGAGTATTATAGTAGCAATTGGCAAGCAGTCCGAACGCCGCGAGATGTGATGTGAGCCTCGCTTAAGGCGTTCGAAATAACGACGAAAATGTGAAAAAATAGTCCTTCACTTATTATTCAACTAGTAAAACTATTGTTATGTTACACTATGCCACAAACACATTTTTATTATACGTAAAGTTTTTTAACACTTCGTATATCAATTTAGCATTTACACTACGTCTATCACCTTGGCAAAATATTCTCTTTCTCTTATTAACGCCTATGCAAATTCCTATAGTTATCTGTCGTGGAAAGCCTTAACATGTTTAACTTTATTTTTCTACTTAGCCGTTTAACAGATTTATTTTAAAATTTCGCCCATAAAGATCAACCTATTCACCAGGTGTAATTAAGGCGTCACGAAATAACCTCGACCGCCTCGTTGTTCGAGTGGCAAGAGTACACGCCTAACTACACCGATCATCAGATTTCCGGGTCTGGGTGTTTATTAAATTTATTCTGGTATCTATTTAAGTATTTCTATGTATTAATATCGTTGACTAACACCCATAACACAAGCATATAATTTGCTTACATTGGGGTAAAAAAAATAAAAAAATAACAGAAAGGAGCACGAAAATAATTATCCTTTTTTTAATGTAAATAATTACCAGTTACTTCACGTGACATCTCTTTGATGTTGTGAGATGAAAGCATTAGGTAAAGTTTAAACAAATTTTATCTTATTAGAAAATTCCCGTGTCACAATGTTAGTCACCGTACTCCTCTGCTTGACCGAGTCTCATGAAATTTTGTGAGCATATTGAGTAGGTCTGAGAATCGGCTAACATCTATTTTTCGTAATCCTAAGTGATGAGGGTGAATCACAGCAAAAAAATAGCAGAACAACGTCTGCCGTTCAACGTATTATAAATATAAAATTCACTTTCCTATCTTGAAGCCAATAAACTAAAGAAACAGACAAAATAACTTTTTTCCAAGTCCAAGTTTATTAAATTTACTTCATTTTAACAGTTTACCAATCTTATACCTTCATTAAGTATATTAATCACCAGACAGATTGCATGGGAGGCCACTCTTGTTAAAGATAAACTAAAGTCAAACTTATAATTGCAGTACGCCTCTAGACTTAATAAATTAGCTCTCAGAACTATACAGTTAACTCCTAACAAAGAGCCGTGCTTTGGTCAAAGGCAATGTTAATTGGAAAACACCTGTAAATGACAGCGCCTTTGCTGCGTGTGTGTGTTTGGCGTAAAAATCAGGCCCCGACTGAAACGGCCCCACAGGCTCAAAGACTTGACCGTTTGGGCTTTGTTACACGATCACTGGACTTATCCAAAGTTAATTAAATAACCTTTTTCCAAATTACCCGCTGGGCACGACATCAAAGTGTTGGGAATCTCTCACAAAGCACCTGCTGCCGGCTACGCTCTGCCTCTGATCTCGATCCTTGCGCTGGACAGGTGAGCTCCTCAAACACTTGTCGAAGGTAAACTCATCGAACAGTTTTGTTTCCAACTTTGTTCCTTTAAAGAGGTTTCTTACTTTCAAACTATGATGAAAGGGTTATTATTCTGCAATAGACTGTTTTATTTAAACATGTCTTTCGCTCTTTTCCCTATTGGTTGGTTTAAGATTTTGTAAACTGTATGAGACATGTTTACAAAATAACATGAATATTATGTTAAAACTTTCCTGTTGTTTTATCGTTTAATTTGAACTCCTCTATATTTTTGGACTTTTTAAGTTTTCTATTTATTACTATTAACATTCTGACGCAAAGATGTGACAACCCCAACACCAGTTAGTAGCAAAATTTAGTCATTTAAATTGATATGAGTGCAGTCAGCCAGACAAGGTGATAATCTTAAAATGACTCATCAAAATTACCACCTTACCTATTTCTACTATTATTACTTTAGTTCTCGCCATGGCCATGTTCCACTTTGGAGTGTAGTGTGGCTGGTGAACCTAAATACCTAAAGAACATTGCAGTCTCAAGTTGGTGACGCAATGTCAACATCTCAGATGTTTGTTTGTGATGTATTTTTATCATAAACTAGTGGTCGCCCATTGGTCGGAATTCGACCATAACAAATTTTAATATCTTGTTGATAAGAACGCCATCTTCATTTCTCTAGACCAACTACTTTGTTTCCAAACTTTTTATTGCGCCATCTGTGATCTTTTATCGTTATCATCAATGTAATTGTTTGTTCGTGTCAAATGCATGTAGTGGAATGCGATGGTAGTGTGGGTAATGTTTTATTTATTAATTTAATGTACTTTATAACCATTATTATAAAAAAATATTAGCGTTCTGCACTTCTCCTACACATAAACTATAAGTATGACAAATTTCATACTCCTCCGTTCGCGCAGTTTTCTTAAAAAGGGGTCCATACTTTTGGCATCACGTATTAATATATAGATAATCCACCGTTTGTTAGTCTATCTATATTAGTAGTTATCAAAAGAACAGTAAAACTTGTAAAAATTGACATAAATCTCATGTTATCATAATTTTCGAAAATAAGTTGTGATTCTGAGGTTGTCCCAAATGCCGTCGAGCTACATGAACAGTTAAACATTACTTAGCAAACTTCAAAAATCACTACTCAGATGGATCAAACTTATTTATATAACATAGGAACACCTCCAAACCCTGACCTATTTCCAATAACTAAGCGCAGTAAAACTGCAAAATCGGACTCCAACTGTTAACTCGTAGCGATTTTGTAATTATTTTGGTCCCTTATATATTTTATAAGCAGTTAAGATTTAACTTAATGACGACTTATATTTATAATCACATATCCAATCCCTGGCAACGTTGCTTTATAGAAAAGTAAAAAAAACTCCATTTTTTTAAAGTTGCCTGACCCGAGGATCGACCCGGGACCTCATGCAGGCAAGTCCAACACAGTACCGCTAGACCACAGAAGTGATACAGACATAAAAAAAACATTCATCAAAATGTAAGATTCGAATTGATAACCTTCTTCCTTGAGAAAAAAAGAAAATCATGATAGTGAAAAAACTTGAAGATGTAGATCCCTAAAATAGTTGAGTTGAAGTCCCGTGCCCTCGGTTATAGTCCGTCTAATTCTATAGACTGCGAGGGTGGGGGGGACAGCACGCAATCCTCGAGCTCGCTTGTCGTCGCTTGGCACGACAGCCAAATTTGAATTATTTTCCATTTTTAATAAGGTTGTGATGTCAAACTACTGGTTGGATTAATGTAGCATATAAGTATTTGTAAGGTAATATATGCCGTTAATATGTCTAATATATCCTATTTCCAATAAGGTCAATGCTCAACTCCTATATATTTTTTATGTATGTTACTAGGTTCCTTCGTTATTATCGGGCCGAATGTTTTGGAATGAACATACCATGATGGTCCCACTGCCACCATCTGCCACCACCACACATACCAGTCTGAATCTGACGATGAAATCGAGGAAAATATTGGACTAAACAATTTGTCGATATCTGCTTATATTGAACACTGGGTTTTTAAGCTTTTGCATAGCTTCTATCGCGGGCCTTGAACGTGGAGACCGAACCCAGAAATTCCGTAAAGAAAATAACCTAAAATCCCCCACTCCGACCGGCACAGCGGTGATACTTTTTAGTTTAGTTTAGTATCTATCGATGAATATCAGAACTTTTAATGACTTTTTGATCACGCTTGTTACTTTAGTTCAGCAACTCGCCTCTAGCTGGCATTGGTTGTATCGGCGTTACTGCGCATGAGTAATCCCCCGCTTCGCTCCGCAATCTGGTGACTCATGCCTGCTTATGCAATAGCTTTACCGCGGCAGTCTCCGAGTGTCACCCGTTTTTTTTATAAATATATGGTACAAAAAATACACGTCGTCTTATTAAGGAGATGTTAAGTGTCTTCCACAGAAATTCTATCTGGTAGTGGTGTGTGTTATTAGGTCAGTGCTTGTGTGTTACGAGCTGCATGAAAGGGAAGATGCCAGCCAAAAGATGGCGACGCAACAGAAATATCTATTGTGTTATATGTGGTTACACCAGACTGTCAATATGTCAAGAATAGACATGAGTCTAGTACCAGCACGCTAGAGCCTTCTCGAGTGTGCCACACAGCTTTATCTTGCAGTTGAAATAAAATGAACCAGTTAGAAAGGATCTCAAAAAGGCTGAAGGTAGTCCTTCATTAACTGCAGAATCTATTCCATTCTATAAAAAATATAAATCTATAAAAACGTTCAAACTCAAGGAAAAACGAAAGCTTGTTCTTTGATATCTTAGCTCAATGCCATCGTTCGATATTGTTTAAGGAAGGATCTATTTAATTTACTAACAGATATCGACGTCAAAACCCGTAACTTCTATCTATTTTGATGGAACAGCATTAATATATAGAATGTTATTATGATTTGTTTTAAATTATTGTTATAATTATTGCCGACGATAGCAAGTATAGATTCTATTGTTATAATTCTTCTGTATATGTGTTTGTCATAAAACACCTTTAAACATCCTTAACGATTTGGTTAAAATTTTGTATGTGAGTTTCAATTAGTTCCTGGATTGTTCGAAAATACAATTGGATCCGGTAGGTGTCGCTACTGTCGGTATGTCAACATATTAAGGCTGTACGAAGTGGAAGTTTAAAGAACTGAACATTTTAGGTAAAATATTAGTAGGTAATTATCAGACACAATATTGGTCGTCATCTTTGGCATTACTTGTGTCTGTCAGGCCTTAAACTCCTAAACAACTAGACGTACTTATTTTTACTTTTAGAGAATATTTCTATATTAATTTTTTTAGATTATATGTAAAAATGATATGCACACACACTACAGGTAAATTATTCAATTTAAATATAATCTAAAAACCTCGACGTTTCAATAATGTGATACCAAAACCCCACTCTAATTTTAAGTAAAAACTGTTTCTCGAAAATTACATTTTTTATGTGAGCGCCCATTTATTGTAAAAATAATTTCACACCTATCAAAGCACAAAATTTACAACGATTTTAGTAATCGATTATCGGCGTTCTAAAGAGTAAATGGTTTAACATGGTAATACCACCGTGGCGAGTGATTATCCGCTTGTTTGTTACTACCAGAAAACTAGCCATGCATTTCTTAATTATTCCGTTAGCTCGTTATACCTTAGATAATGGTATGCAAATTATGTGAAACCTTAATTTTATGTTTTATTACCTTACAATTGTGATAGTACTGTTATCTGCTCTATAATATACTTCGCGAGTGCCGGTCTTGGTAGTGGTGATGACATTAATGTAAACTACGAAAGCTAATGCTCTAAGAAAGGTTCACGAAGCAGGCAACCGCTCGGGTCTCTGAGTTGAAAATTAATATGAACGAAACCAAGTTGAACCCGTGCTCGCGATTAGTTTTGTTGTTTTTTTAGCTTATTCTACTTAGCGTGTCGTCTACTCTTCTTACGTGATAAGATAGCGAATAGGCACACGACTCTTCTTATTGTAACTGTGGCCTATAGATACCATTTACGTTAACAAGAGTCGACGTTACGTACCAAACATATGTCAAACAAGTGTCAAACGAAGTCGTTTTTTGATACTTTCCTTCAGATGTCAAGATTTCCGCATTGGGTTTTTAGGAGTCAGCTTTTGAATTGAAAACAAGAAACCCTTGCTAGTTCTCAGGCTTAAGCCTCATGTATTTACTAGGGTTGCTGAGGATTCCTCTTCCGCTTCCTCATAATGCGGAAGTTCCGCAAAATTTTGAATTCCTCAACCGTTACCGCATCCTCATAAATAAAAATAAAAAAATCCTCTTCCGCTATCGCTTCCTCAAAATTTAAGAGGAATTTCACTGCGCCTGCACTGCGAAAGATTGTAGATTCAATGTTAGCCGAAATGCGAGCCTCTAAACCATATTATAGTGACAATGAAATTGAAAGTTTACCAATAAAACGTAGATGCGTGGTACTAAAGTTACTATTCAATAACTACATTAATAAATAATATGCATGAGGACAGCCTTCTATGATGGAAAAGTAATCCAAAATATTCGGAGCTTTATGGAGTTGTACGGCAATACCTATCGTTTCCTCCATCGAGTGTCCACAGCGAACTACTTTTTAGCAATGCTGGATTGGTGTCTGATGAGATAAAAAACCGGTTGTCAGGGGAAACAGCGTTCAAATTACTTTTTATAAAAAATAACTACTCTGTACCTAATTAATTTTGATTATTAGTATTCAATTTTCTTATTTTGATTAATAATATTCGACTTAAGTAATTAATAAAGAAATAAAGGCTACATTCTTATTTTCATTTCAATTTCAAAATGTAATTGTATCATTCAGTTATCTTTTTTTTGTGTACGTTGTCTGTTGTGTACTTTACTGAACTCCTCCTTAACTGCTGACTGAATTTGATTATTTTTTAATGTGTGTGTTTTGAGAATGGTTTCGATTCATAGTTTGGTCC
The DNA here is from genome assembly GCA_002245475.1 of Calephelis virginiensis. Taxonomy (NCBI): domain Eukaryota; kingdom Metazoa; phylum Arthropoda; class Insecta; order Lepidoptera; family Riodinidae; genus Calephelis; species Calephelis virginiensis. Next base: position 137,142 of record NJDC01004034.1, read on the forward strand.
ACTGGAAATGCCTTTAATTTTTTTTGTGTGTATGTACCTAGTTATGTACAGACAAAATAACAGCTTTTGGGTTGGGTATGCTAGTATTTATAATGTCCTAAATCCTGACATCCTCTTCCTCTTCCGCTTCCTCATCCTCTTCCTAAAAATATATCCTTTTTGTCATCCGCATCCTCTAAATTTGTTTGTGTCAATTCCTCTTCCTCATAGTCACTTCCTTAACAACCCTAGTTTTTACATGTGAACACATATTAATGCTTACGTAACAGGGTAGGCTTTCTTATACCACTGGTTTACCAACTTACAATCCGTGACAATGGTCCCTATCATAATTTAGGATCACTATCGATAAGACCTCAATAAATCTTTTACTGATCCGTAATAAAGGCGTATTACTTGTGAAAACTTTTATCATAGTAATATTGCTGCAATTACGGACAAGGTAATCCGCTTTGGATGAAGTATGTCAAGAAATTAGTGTTTAATTTATTCATTGGGCTCCAGTTCGTGTCTAGTTTAGTTATTGCGAAGGTAGTTAGGAGGATAGTGCAGCGTCGAGATTTAGGGTCATGGATTTTGGATTGCATAGCTTAGGTAAAAGCAATATTGACATTTCAAGAAAGTTTTTCCAGGAGTTCACTCTTAAATGTCCTATCTCTGACCAATATCCAAATTTCTCTTCTACAAGAAAACATATTTTGCAACTATAGTAAACGTAAGTCTTACGTTTACTATAGTTGCAAAATATGTTTTCTTTATAGTTTTTATAGTTTTATAGTTCTTTTTTTCATATATAATAAGGTAAATTTCGTTAAATTTATTGCGACGTTAATTTTTTAAGCTTTTTTATGTTTTTAGTATTCATATTTTTAAATGAACTGCTATTACACTATTTTATTAACTGCTGCTAGTTTAAGTGTTAACCCTGACGAAGCTGTGAAAAGCGAAAAAGCTAGGTTATTTATAAAATAAAAAATAAAAGTGATACGTAAAACAGCGCTAGTATTTCTTCGTTTAAAATATGAGTATTTGTAAGTTTTACCAAGCGCCGACGGTGGAAAATATTGAGTACATATATTTTAACGCATTAGGATTAACTTATTACACAATAACATTGTTTGCTTACTTGGCACTTAAATTAATCTGTGTGATTTGATAAATTAATTAGAAATCTGCGTTTCATCCGGTACAAATTCATAAAGAAGGTACAAATTCATAAAGAGAAACCCGGTGCAAGTTCTTTTTGCAGATGAAGTTGTAATAAATAAATTAAAAACAACGCTTAGATACAAATTATTTTAAAGCAAACAAAACTAAGATACGTCATGTTAGGAAAACCTTAAATAATAATTACATCTAATTATTGTATGAATATTAAATATGTGTAGTTGAAGGTTACAATAACGACTCTGGTTGAGTTACAAGATAAATTTTGGAAGTTGTTGAAGGAGTCATATTACAGTGGAAAATCATTTATCAGTTTTGCACACCGCACTAGACTATCCCCTGAAGGCGTCAGGAGGTTTAGAAATTAATCAAGTTGTGACACTAAGCCGAGCATTTTGCTGACAACTTAACCAGTGAACATTAAAACCATATATAATTTGTTGGTGGCCGTTAGAAACCCACTTTCTAATTATGTTATTACTAGAGTAACTAGAGTAATTTAAATTTGTGAACTTCTCCATGCTCAAGAAACTTTCCTTAAGTCGAACTAAATTATATCAGTTGTATTTTGCCAATTCTAGGCACCGTAAAAAATTTGTTCTTTTTTTATGACATTGGAAGGCAAACAAGCAAACGGATTTCCTGATGGTAAGAAATTCACGCCTCCTAGAGACACCAAAGGTGGTCATGGTGCGTTGCCACCCAAAGGCCGCGATGTTAGGCCTCGAGCAAAAGTAAGTTTACCGGCTACCTTACCCTCCGAACCGGAACACGTCATGACGTTATGTCGCCAGGAGTAGGTAAGGCGGTGGTACCGATCCGGGTGAGTCGCTGCGAAACTCGACCACCTAGTCGGATGTCACGGTGTTAGTGACGGCAAGCGTATGCTCGGCTTTTACGAGCTGTCTGGCACAGGAAGGCAGATAGTCTATTCTACACAGGA
>NJDC01004035.1:23383-54108 GCA_002245475.1 Calephelis virginiensis
TATTGTGCAGTATCGGAATGAAACTGCGCACAATAAATCAATATGACACATACTAACAAATGACGGTAGATTTTAAAAAGATGTCATAGCTCCATGTAGGATCTTTTCATGTAGGATCTTTTCAAATCCACGAACTTTTGGATCTACCCTCGTATTACTATTATAATTAAGCTAATATATTTACTTTTTTACATTTTAAGAGTTGATAGAAATGCAGACTATGCTCGGACCATCTTATCCTTTCATATTTAAAACCGTTTTAATATCTGTAGATTACACTTCGAATTATTTAAATAGTACATTTTATTCAAAGGGTATTAAAAAATCAAAACTGTATTCAAAACAATTAAAAAAATTAAATCCATTCCTACTAACAAAAACAGGAAATATTAGATTTTTGAATTTATGAAAAGATAGAAACATGTCCGCCCGTGCGGACTCGGGACGTGCTGCTAGTAAACTATCGAGTACTAGCTGTTACCTGCAGCTCTGCCTGCGTTTTCACAGGAACCTGTTGTGCGACCGGGATCAAAAGTAGCCTATATGTTAATGCAGATCACAATCTATCTGTGTTCCAAATTTTAGACAAATCCGTTCAGCCATTCGAGCGTGAAAGAGTAACAATCATACACACAACCTTACAAACTTACGCATTTATAATGTCAGTAGGATGGATTTACATACTTTAATACGAGGTTAAATATCAGAGACACGGAACGTCCTCAAATTTAGTAAAATAATTATTTTGTACTCTGTTTCCGCAAAGTATTGCAAGTTTCAATTAAATAGGTTTCCTTTAAAATTTGAACTAGTCAGAGCTAGCCATTCGTAGTTTTCCGCGTGACTGAAGGTCTCAGATATTGACGTTTTACGATATATACATAAACAGTAGTTATGACGTACGAGACAATGGTGACCGTGGTTGATATTATACTAATTATTGTTTATCAAACGTGTAGCAGCGTCAGTGTCAAGGGCGTTAGTGATAACTCTACTGTCGTACCAAATTTTGTGCTGCCTTAGCTAACACGGACCTGAAAGTTAATTAATAATCTTTTCCAAATACTAAAGCAGGTATGTTTATAGCTTGGAACTGTGGATTTTAGATTCTTTGGAATGATTTTAGTGAAGCATAGTTTATAAAAAGTCATTTATTTCAATACATTTTAATTAGTTTGCCTTAAATGTGAATTGATTATTTTTTTAATATTTATTATTTCATTAATTACCTACAGATTGAAAGTTTCATTCGTTAGATCCGTTGAAGTGTCGGACAGGGATGTTCTATAACACAGATGCAGTGTCAAGAGCACAGATAGCTATATCAAGCTTCCCGGCACGACAGTTGAGCTAAATATGTACTGCTAATAATGTCCCCAGATTCAGATTTGTATTTTTTTCACGGATTACAAATAAAATGCCAATTTCAAGTAGAAATAAAATAAAATGCCAATTTCATGTAAAAATAAAATAAAAAATTGAACTACTTGTTTTTGATAGGTGGGTGGAACTAAGCATTGCTTTTTTCATTACACTAAAATCTAAAGTTTCTAATTACCTATGAGGCAAAAATTTAAAAAAGTAACGATTAAGTTGTAAAAATTCGAGTATTATTTTTGAAAAATAGCCCATTTTTCTGTGTTAGGTATGTGCTTTCAAAGTAACCTCAGAACTTTTTACCCTATTAACCAATTTTAATGACTTTTTTTTATTTGAAAGTTGTCTTTCGTGTCCTATTTATATGAAATGAATATATGACGAGTATTTTTTTAAATTACGAGCTTTAAATTTACAAGTGTACTTACTATATTTAATATTTTCTGTGCGTCCTACGATTTTATTTTTTATTAAGACGAAAAGCGTAAAAATCGTAATGTTATCTGTAGGTATAATTGATTTGATTATTTTTTTTTTATATTGGAAAACAAACAAGCATACAGATTTCCTGAAAGTACGAATTTCACGCCGCCTAGAGACACCAAAGGTGGTAATGTTGCGTTGCAAACCTGGAACGGGGTGTTAGCCTATAAGCAAAAGTAAGTTTACCTGCTTCCTTACCCTCCGACCGTTATTGCGTCATCAATAGGTAAGTCGGTGGTACCAATCTGGACGAGTCGCTGCAAAACTCTACCACCTAGTCAGATGTCATGGTGTTAGTAACGGCAAGCCTGTTCTCTACGAGCTGCCTAGCAGGAAAGCAGATTGTCTATCCTACAAAGGTTCCCGGACCAACACGGGGTAAAAACTTATCATATTCTTTCAAGCGCACGCGTTCAAGTGTGTTTCATTCTGGATGCGAAACATTTTTATCGGCATGTAAAATTTTTAATTCTCAAAGTGATGCGTTTCCTAGCTATATGTTTATAAAAATATGACTTCATTTGAATAAGATGTATTTTATAAATAAGCATTTATATACTAACTTGTAATATTATTTCGTTATAAAAATCCTTAATTTCCTAGTGCTGACGTAATAGGATTTCGAGAGCTATAATTTTGCTCTCCACTTTTAAGTAAGTTATAAAATTAATGTAATATATTTTCAATAAATCCTACAATACTCTGTTCCATTCACTAAAAATAAAACACTACGAAAGAAATAAAGAAAACTTCTTCTGGTATATTCCAGCTAGGAGGCGAAATTACTTTTCATTGAACGTATTGCTTTCGCGCTTTAGTCCAAATGACCCAAGTTTCAACCTATATTTCCAAAAATATTGGTTATATAAACTATCGCATTTACAAATTTATACACAGAAAAGACGTCACTCGAATTATGTTTTTATATTTCGGTAAAGCGAAATGACCTTTAAAAAGGATCATGTCGGTAGAGCAGAGGCTGAGGCAATCGTCGGTGTGGGTCGGGGGGGTGTGTGGGTGTAGATACCGGGGGGTGTTTGTATCGGGAGGTGATAGCCGGGGGGTAGAGGCAACGGGCGGCCGATGCACCGGCTACGAAGAGTCAAGTGCACGGCCGGCGAGCGCAGTGCGCCGCTGCGCCCGGGGCGACATGCGCGCCGCTTCGGTCAATAGCCGCTATCAAATGCCACTTCAACTGCACATTGCAATACTTTAATCCTGGCTCATTGTTGTTCTAACGTTCTAGAATATTCTTTGTTATGTCATTGGTAGCTGCTGCTTATTGCTTACGGTGGTTGATAGGTTAAAGTTCACCTACGTTCAACACGAAACTCATTGCGATTCCCGGTTTGTATAATACCTCCGTACACGTTGTTTATCTGGATTCACACTACCAATTTTCTTACTCCATTGCCGTCGCCATAAGGTTAGTGGTCACCTCCGTCGCGTGATGACGAGGCTAGAATAGCCTGTAGACGATGTAGACCTACTTACGAATTTTACGAATTAATTGAATTTCTATGTTAGGAAAAATATCTTCACGGCAATTTCTTTGAGAATATATCATATAAAATCAGCATCATTTGTTTGTTTTAGCTTACGTCTGGTGACCTTTTAATAACCATTATGACCTTGATAAAAACAAAATGTTACCTCTAAAAGGGTCTTATTAATTCCGAGAATTCGTTATGATGTTTCCAAATGATAATACTAGCTGTAGTTTTTGGATTCATCTGCATTTATATATTTTTTACCTGCCTACAGAAACCATTTGAGCTGTAAGATAGACTGTAGCCTAGGTGACCGGGCAATAATAGCGTAATAATGTATCACATTTATTTATGATCGATTTAGGCGTTGAAGTACGAACCTCAGACAAACAAACAAACATTTTCATATTAATAATATTGGTGTGGATATTCGGACACTTAAGACTATTAGATTCGGGTTTGGAAATAGCCATGGAGTCGTCCTTGTCATACGCTTTGAAGAAGAAAATCATAATCATTTGTTTCCTAACAAGGTTATTGAGTTTTTTTATAACAAAACCCTCAGAAGAACACCTCAATGATAAAAATGTTGTCTTATAAATTTGAGTAATTTTCTTACGTCATATCCTCAACGTCTAAAGCAAAAGTTTATGTTGGCAGCTTGATTGTCTTTACTTTTGTAGAGCTGGTGTCGGTGGCATCTATACTTATATTATATGTGTGTGTCGAGCATAGGCAACTTAATGCTGCGTTTTCAAGTAGGTAATTCGGCTAAACTGAGGGTAATTTGTACTAGAATGAAAAATGTATGAATCGATACTCACTCAAACAATGATATATCAATCCATAATAATACAAATCACAAATGCTTGCAAAGTGGAAAAGTAACGGTCGGAACCCACTTTACTTTTACACCTTCCTCCTTGGTCTCATGGGAAGAATGGGTCCTTGCTGTTATTATTGTCATTATCAAAGAATTTATGATTTATATTTGACGGTATTGATTACAAATCTATTTTAATGATGTAGTTGTACACTATTACTTTTAGCAACATTGTTAACTATTGGACTTCTTTTTTTAAAGTACAAGTATTTTTATGCAGTAAGGATTTTTTCTGTAATCAGTTTTTTATCACTTGTTACGTAATGCAAATTACCAACTATTATACAAATATTGCGCATGTTCGCCATCGCCCGGCTGTTGCAAGTCACTTTACAACCGTGCCGTCCCGGGCGAGTGGCGTCAAAGTGAAAAAAAAAATAGATTCCAACTTCATTACCATATCATCTGGGTAAATTAACAAAATAATGACCCTATTTAACCTATGTTCGCCTCGAAACCATCTGGAAGTTCGTCTACCGATTGAGTTTCTTATAAAATAAAACATATAGGTGTAGTAATAAGACACGGGATTCGCAGAAAAGCTTACCTTAACTCGACAAAGAGTATGCATTATGCATACAGTTGCCCAACTCATTTCAGTTTGTCCTTTGGAATATCAAGGTCAAATAAAATTTTAATATCTCAGGCAACTTGTCAAATCTTATCGAAATATGTCACTAGCTGAATACCCGACTTCAAAAGGCAGGTTGTGTTTTTCGATTGTTTGTATATGTACAAACATACAGATTTCTACGTTTAGGACTTTATCAAATGGGGTACAGTTAAATGTTAATTTTTTTTTGATAGCGCAATTCGTATTGATGTCGAAAGGAATAAAATATTTTGCATGATTTGGACTATAATGTATGTATGATTTTGCATATTATTATGTGTAGCGTTCCAAAACTAAGGGACAAAATTAAATAGCGTCTCTATGTTTATACATACACATCGTATCGAGTGAGAAATGTCACGGTTCTTGTCGACCTGCCTTGCTTTCTCCATATTCATTACTCCTTTTAATCAAATCCACCAGCCGCAGAATTCGGAGACAATAACTGTGTATCCTATAACTAGCACAATTAGTTAAATGACACTATAGGGTACGGGGTACAACCTAACTACCTGTAAGTTATTGTTGTTGTCAAACACAACATCGCGACGCAGTATTGTTTCGTTCAATGTTTTGTTTTTTAACAATGTGTTTGTGAATTACAAATATGGTTAAGGCAGCCGGTTAACCTGTGCCATTGTATTAAGAGCCATTGTATTAGGAAGTAAGCCGTTTGACCAATTTCCTGCCAACAAACAAAAAATCCTGAAAATAAAAAAAAATTTTGAAATAAGGTTAAAAGACAAACTTGCAAATTATTTATTTGATTGTGAGAAATATACTTCGCCTCTAAATTTCAAAGGCGGTAATAGTTACTATTATCGCTACTGGTTTAGTTTCTTGCGTGTGTAAGTGAGATTACCGACTATAATTAAACTATCGACGATTAAACTGTCGATTTTGATTTTTTTTTAATTTCATTTTATTAGTGAAAGCCGACAATGACGAGCACTGACTTTACGGTATCTGACTAGGCAGTCAGATCGTTGTAAGTAGGTAGGTTGAACAGGTGGTTACTGTACATCACTACAGTATAAAACAAAGTCGCTTCGTCTGTCCCTATGTCCCTTTGTATGCTTAAATCTTTAAAACTACGCAACGGAATTTGATGCGGTTTATTTTATAGATAAAGTGGAAGGTTTATATGTATATTTCATTACCGTGCGAAGCCGGGGCTGGCCTCTAGTTGAAGATATTTGACAAAAATTAAGAACAGGCGACTAAAAAGTGGCAGCAGAGTATTTTTTTTAATTTCTTGTCTCTTCTGTCTGTATCGTAACGGCGATTCATGTCGAATCTCTATATACCTATTAACGATCGTAATGAAATTTGGCAGGTAAGCTTTATAACTTTATATTCCAAGGAAGGTTATAAGATGCTTTTTATCCCACTTACAAAACAGGTTCCCGTGGGAGAGGGGTAAAAGTCAAATTGTAAATTGGGCAATAGTTGTTCTAAAACACGTAGTCACATTTAATTCATTCGTTTTGTTGATTTATTTTTATGTGATGGACCGGCGAACAAGCTAACGAGTCTTCTGTCGGTAAGAGGCAATAGTTTTGAAGTTTATTCATTACAGCCATCATACAGCCATTCAGACACCAGCCATTAGTATAAAGTGACCAAACTGCTTGAAATCGGGAATTTAGAGAAACATTTGAATATACAGCTCATCTTACATTTAATACATATTTTTACATAAATTCCCCGTGCAGGATAGGCAGAGAGTATTGAGTGCCACCACGGAGAACTTCGTTGCGAAGTAGGCTAGCAGTACATAAATGTCAACAGAACTGACGAGACTTCAGTGCAATCTATTTGATTAGCGCAATAATTATAATATTAAGATTTGCTTATCTTCCTCGTAGAATAAGAAGGAGGAAGTGTAGTGGCTGACGGCTGTGCGGAAGACGGAAATATGTTGGGTCAGTTATAAGAAGCGCCTTGAAACAAGATTTCATGACCGTCGGCCACGTTATTCAAATTTCCTCTTTCTTATCTAGGTTTGATAAAACTATGCTTCATACCAGCGGAACATTGGTGGAGGTTGCAAGGTCCTCGCATATCAGAATGTACACTTTGTTAAATTTCTATTACAGAAATTTTATACTTTTTTCCTAAAATAAAGTCATTATAGAGTTGGGTTTTCCCCGTATTGGTCCAGCTCCTTTGCTGAATAGACTACCTGCCTTCCTGCCAGGCAGCTCGTAAAAGGCGAGCAAAGGCTTACCGTGACATTTGACTAGGTGGTAGAGTTTCGCAGTGACTCAGCCTGATTAGTACAACCGCTTCACTTGTTCCTGCCGCTATAAAGTTAGCGCTTGCCTTTGACAAGTTGCGGTTCGGAGGATAAAGGTAGCCGGTAAACTTACTTTTGCTCGATGCCTAACATTCCGGCCTCAGTTTGGCAACGCACCATTACCGACTTTGGCGTCCCTAGGCGGCGTGAATTTCTTAACATCAGGATATCCATTAGCTTGTTTGCCTTCCGATATCATAAAAACGTTCTGCCGAGAAGGTCGAAGAATGACAAAGTTAACATATTTATATCGTTTTCTACAAATTTATGAAATCGGTTTACAAGATTTGTATAATTATATGTTAATCTTGGAATCTTAATATTAATACCCACTGAATAGTTAATTTTCACGAAGTAGCTCTCAGTTTTCTGTGCTTCGCAGTTTAACCGCGCGTTCACACATGGAAAGCTTCCCATGTGACGTTATGTTTGTCTCTTTAATGTAATTAGCATGAGAAAAGTAAACGAAATCGAAAAGTGTGAACGTGCGGTTGCGCTGGGTTCCCGCTGCTGCCAAGGCCGCCCGCTGCCGGACCCGCCCGCCACCGGGGCCACCCGCCACCGGGGCCGCCCGCTGCCAGGGCCGCATCGTTGGGGAAGTTTAACCAGTACAGTAGCGACACTAAACATGGCGCTTATTACATTAGGAAAGGTCATTTGTTTATTTCTAACAGATATGCTAATGTTCGACTGTTAAGGTGCGACGAATATCTAGGTTATAAGTGCCAACGATTACTGTCACTACTCTGATTTCTGCTTTTTTATATTTTTAGCGAGACTAATTAATGATACGTTGAGGATCAATCCTGTATTAGACAATACATTATTTATACTGGAATATAATTGGTTGGTTTGTATTTGCATATTATATGTAATCGTTCGAATATTGTAATTGCCAATCCTCAACGTGTCACCGACGGAGCCCCGATGGAAGAGAAATAAAATAAGTGAATAAATTTTTACAAGTTTGTTTTATTTTAATTCGACAACCTGTCATTATATTAACAAACGAATGACTGAGCACTCCCACATACGCACGACACACACGTAGCACACACACCGCGACCGGCGCTGCATTGCATTATAAATTATACTTATATAGTCTTAAATAATAGGTCAGTCTATGGCGCTCTCCTCGTCCCGCACCGGCCACGCACGCACACCTCTTAAACGAATTATCACATATATATTAAACCGATTTGCGAACGATCATTAACTACACAGTTCATTTAACTTATAGTAGGTCGGGGTGGGGGGCGGAGGCGCGGGGCTCCGCGGGCCGACCTCACGCCTCTAGCATGCGCGGCATGTAGCCCCGCGGCGGCGACGGGGACTTCGTGGACAGGTTGAGCGGCGCGTCCACCTCCAGCAGCAGGACTCCCCGCGCCGCGCACTCGCCGCCCTCGCCGCGCCGCATGTACTGCTGGATCATGTCCGTGCGCTTCAGCTGCTCCGGCGTCATGCGCGGGCCCTCCATGAGGCTGGCGGCCAGCACCGAGTGTGAGGCAGACAGCGGGGCGCGCGCCCGGGGGCTGGCCGAGGGAGGAACCCCGCACGGGCGCGCCTCCGCCTCGCCTGTGTCTCGTCGCATGGCGCGGAACTTCTTGTGTGGCTTGTAGGCCTCGTCCATGAGTGACGGCGTGTCGTACAATGGAGGCGCCTCCAGCACGCGCTTTAGCACCGGCATATCGTCCGCCGGGGCCCCACGCCGCTCCTCACCCTGCTCTTCCAGCGACGAGCGCGGACTCGAGCAGCCCGAGCCGGGGCCCACGATCCTCTCGTGCTTCTCGTTGCCGGACTCGATGCCGGAGTCCGTAGGTGAGTCCAGCTTGCGGTAGCGGGGTGGAGGCCGCACCGGCGTAACGGTGAGCCCGGAATGCGTGAGGTGCGCCACGCCCAGCGCCTCCTCGTCCACGGAGCCCCGCGAGTCCAGCCTGCGGCGGCCCGCCAGTGTGGCGGCTAGCAGCGGGGTGCCGCAGTCGCCCAGCGCCTCGCCGGACTCGCTGCTCGACACGGACCCGATTGGGCTACGAGCCGACTCCTCGGCGCCAGACTCCGCCCAGGGACAGATCTCCTCGTCCCCCCACATCTGCTGTCGGAGCAGCTCCTTGTGTTCGGTTCGGAAAACCACTAACTTTTCCGTGTGTAAAGTGCTGAGCGTCCTCAGATCTGGCAACGTGTCCATCAGCTCTCGAAGGAAACCCGGTCTGTCGGGTCTATTCTGTGAGACGACGGTCTGTAGACATGCTTTCAGCCTCGAGTGCATCCTTTCTACTAATTCTACGTTGCGAAGTCCCGGCCGATCCGGCGTTATTAAAACTATGGCGCAGAAGAGACCGATTTCGGCGTCCGATAAGTTCATGGAATTCATGCGTTCGGCGAACTTGAATGTGGAGTCGACGAGAAAACGCGCGTTAGCGCCGCTCTGGATGGAGTCACGCTTCATCAACTGTCCGTTTAGGCAAATTATGCTATTCAGCGGCGCGTCGAACATACAAATGAGACGCACAAATAGAGCATCGAAAAGTCCGCTCTTTAACAAAGTAAATTTATCATCTTGCGTGAGCAACTGGAAGCCGGGGATGAGCCCAGCAAAGTCTATCACACCGCGGATCACGTGAGCGAAACGCTGAGAGAATTCCTTCTCCGACTGTAGTTCGGGCGCCGGATTGAGCGGACACGCCTGCAACAAAAGAAAAAGCACGTCAATTAAGTCTGTACAGCCGGCGACCCCGATTCGGAGTCGAAAACAAAAAATTGTAATCGTCGAATGAAAGTGATGATTACCAAAGTGGGTTGTGAGTAGGTGGGACAGTCGCGGGCTCGAGCGCGCATGGCGGCCACTCGGTCGCGGGTGAACTCGCAGGTGTCGAGGTGCGCACGCACCACGCGCGCCAGCAGCCGCGGAGCGTCCTCCAACTCAGCCGCCGCCGCCTGCTCGTGCGCTCGCGACGACGACGACTGCTGCATGGCGGCCAGGATGCGTGCCTTCTCTCGTTTGGGGACTCGTCCGAACCGCACGGCTGCAACAATACAAACACAATCTTACCACTACGAAAACATTCAATTTGTTATAGCATGACACAATAATAAAAAGCGGACGGTTCCTGGTGGTACAAATGCGTGCTACCATTTCGAAGACATTAAAAACGCATCGTCGAGTTACTGCTACGTAAAAACCCTGTAATTTTTTTAAATTCTAGTCAGATGAGTGAGGTACACTCACGTTACACATATGGCCACCGACATACGAGGGAAAGCCGCATTCGGTTCCTCATATTTCTATATGTAGTAGACTCTTATTATTCCGTGCTATAAAAATATTCCAGACTAACGAAGGGATTGTTGCGCAAGGTCGCGGCCGTGCATTAAAACCCGTAGTGCAGCTGTCGCTGAACGTTCATGGGCGCGGGAACAAAAAGCCATGTGCACGCGCAGCTGACGAGGGTTAGAGTTCATCGGCCGTCGCAATTGGCGACCCTCGCGGACCTTCGGGGTGCGCCGATTGCGAGTGAACTAGTTCCGAAAGCGAGTGACAATGCGCGTATCGCGAGGTCATACTAAAAAGTGTTACGACTTTCTCGCGCCAGTATGCTGCGGATTGAAAGGTAGTATGCGTCGGGGGCGGGCCTGCCGCTTGTGGCGTTCGTGCTCGCGAACCGGTGAAAGTGTTTGCGCTCTCAGCGCACGGTTGAAAACGAAAGCGCACGCTCGCCATTTCTCCCGACTTTCCCTGACTTAAGTGGGACACGCCAGATGGCCGACCTATTGTTCCTCGTTGGTTATAGAGCACGCTATGTGGTATTATGCTGTTCTGATTCACAATTTACATAGCTTTTAAAGGATATTAAAATGTATTTATCGTAGGCTTGCTTTCTTGTTGTCATTATATTTGTGTATATCATGAATAAAAATGAATAGGTCGAAACTTGAAATTATTTTAATCATAAATAAATTACTAACCTTAGCAAAATAAAAGACGGTAAATAATAATACTAATAATATAAAAAGCAACTACTAACAGTAACATCTTCATCTGTTTTCATTTTTGTAGGTATTTTGTCTTGAACTGTTATAAATTCAAATAAATTTTCCAAAAGTAGGAAGAGCTATTGTAGAGTTTGGAGGTAAACTTATGATAATTATCTATTTAATTTCTACAGAAAAAAATAAAAAAACTTTCTCATAGATACTATAAATTTAAACTTTTGTAATACAAATAAATTAAAATAAAATCTACATATGTTTGTACTAGAATCTATAAAAAAACTTTTATAATAATAAATTCAATGTGCTATAATTTTTAATTAAATACCTTTTATAGTTTATATTAGTTTTTTTGTATTATTCCGAGCTATGTGATGACCAAATAATTATTAATTAGATAAATATATTTACTATTTCTTTTTAACTAAAAATTTATACAAAAAATAAACTATACGTACGGGCATTATGATATTTGACAACTCCATTGAGTATTCCTTTGAGAATTGGTAAATCTTCACCCATATCCGAGACCATATTTTTCACTAAAAACTAGGTAATTCACAGCCAAAGGCCACTGATAACTAAGTTTGGTAACTAAAGTATTTAATAATTAATTTATAAGTGTCACATATCACGTCAGGTTTAAAACACTAAACACTGAAATCCGAATTGTAATCCAATGTTTTGATTTTCACTGTATTATTTAAGTTGCAGGTGTACGATGTGTGGATTCTCGTGACCGACTGAGGCGCGAGCCAATAACATAGCGATAGTAAAGAGGGCTGACGACCGATGCGCGGGCCGGACTCCCTCGCACTGCGCCGCGGCGCGCGCCGAGCCAACCTTGAACTTGAGGAGGAGGGGCGGAGTTGGGGGAGAGGGGGTCAGCGCCGTCAATAAACTCCGCGCAGGCCCCTGCCCCCGCCATCTCTCCTCAAACAACTGTTCTTACCATTCCTAACTAAAATTTTTCAAATCAACATCTGATTTCTGCTATCCCATATCATACCCATATCATATGGGTTCCAATAATTAACAAGAACGATTTACGTAAATTGAGTGCGACACGTAAATTGATGCCTCTGTACTATAAAAATATTCATAAAACTTAAAATAAAAAACTGAAGTTACAAAATTTCATATGTTTTAAATTATTTATTTTTAAAATTAAGTTTTCCATTGTATAACGTTAACGTTAATTCTTACAACGTTAACACCAACATCTATACAAATCTAGATGCTTAGTTACTGTAAAGTAAATAAACATTTTGTTTACAAACTCTCTACATTGACTTTAATTTTTGTCAATGTAAAAATATATTAATTATGATAAATGATAGTATACTATCGTAATAGTATATATATAGTAATTAAAATAAAGTTGTTTTAAAAACAAACGCAAAAAATAATTAATAAAATATTGTTTTATACCTATTAAGGTTTAAGTCTAATACATACAGAGGTTACGTCTCTACCTCAATGTGAATTGCAGCGCGCCATCTAGTATCGAGCGGACAAACTAAGTATTAGTTAAAGTGTTCAAGTTTAACTTCTATTATAAAAAAACAAATAATTTTAAAAAAATAATAAGTATAATATGCTATTTTTTTTAATTTTTAGTTCAAAACGGTTTAAAATATTTGTCACGTTTCAAATTTTAAGTATTTATTGCATACAGCTTATCAGCTCATAAACGGGTATATGACCTACATTGTAGAGCATTGAATATTTTAGTAACCCACCATATGTTTTCAAACGCTTTATTTTATTAATAAGATATTATATGTACAGTGAAACTGATTAGGGCATTGAACCGCAAAACGAAAGTGAAAACGCAAATTTCACTTTCGCGCTTACGAAATGCACCTTTCTCTGCTTTCACCGCGCGCGGTTCGAGTTGTGGCGTTATGCATAAGCGAGCGAAAATGTCGCAACGAGCGGAGCGGAGCGCTGGATTCGGGCGTCGACCCGCTTAGCGAGCGCTCACCCGCGCTTGCATAACCGACCTCCCACACCGTCCTCCGCCGCCCGCGTACCGCGCCCCGCGCAGCCCGCGAAATAGGATCTGATTGCGGAGCAGCACGCGCGTTCGCGCTTTACGCGTCCTACTTGGCACACCGCGATCACACAATATCGGAGATTGCGCGAATGACCTTACTTAAAGGATTGCAAATACAACGTTCCTAAATTTTATTGCAAACATTATTGAATATATTATTTAAAATCCATTGTAAATTGAGGTAAGTAAATTGTAATAATAAGGTCGCGATTAATCTATAAATAGCAGAAAATAAAAACAATATTTTTAAAACAAACATTTTAAATGTGACTAATATTTACACTAGCATTACTTTGCACAAGATTAGATAATGGAATAAATAATTGCCCATAATTTTGAATTATTTGAAATAAAATTTATTACATTATTTATTCCAGTATCTTGGCAAAAAAATATACAAATTTTGAACTTACCATCTCTGCTCATGCCGACGGCTATACATTTCTTCAATCGGCAATATTGGCACCGATTTCTGTTAATTCTCAATATGGAACACTGCTGGTTCTTGGTGCAGGGCCTGTACTGAATCTTCTGTTGGATGGAACGCCGGAAAAAGCCCTGGGGATCACAGTTGCATTTAGTGTCACGTTCAGGTTCCGAACACTCATCGCTGGAGCAGCCGGAGTCACTGGACTCCCGGCGAGCCTCCAACATGCTCACTAAAACCGAATGCCGCTCGCGCAGCTCTGCGCCGCACGCCATACCAAGCACCATTCACAAAACGAGCAAGACTCTAGCACACACTACACTAGAACCGCCGCGAGCCCTATTCACTGCCGAAACTATTGTACGTGAAACGAGTAGTGGCTACGAAAGTTGCGCTGCACCGACACGTGTGATAGCTGACGGCGAACTGTGCGGGCGCTGCGGCGTACGGCGCACAGTTACCCGCGCGACCTACTTGCCGGCCGCCGACCCAGCCGAGAAAGTGAGAGTGCCCCGTCCCCCGCGCCCCGCCCCGCTCCGCTCGCGCTCCTAACGGTCTACGCCGCTCTAGAATGTGCCGCTGCCGCTGCACCGGTGCGCCGGATATAGGCCGGGCGCATCCCGGCGTGCGTCGCGGCGCGAGGGCGTTCACCCCGGGTCGACGACCATTCGATTGCACAATAACGATACCTCCCCCCCTCCAGCCTTTCGCACACTGCATCGTCCGGGAGCTAGGACGCGGCCGACTCGGGGCAACGACCAGCTCGGTGACGTCAGGTGCGCGTCACGTCCTACCTCAATGCGCGTGCGCTCCTCACTATACGCTAGGGGTGTTCTAATTTAATTATTACTGGATACGCTCGGTTGTAAAGTAATGAGCTTAAGTGAGTATACATCACGCTACAAAAAAACATTACGTGGTACACGTCGCGTCTGTAACGTCTCCATTATATAATGCAGAAAGCTATTTTGTTTTAATTGTTCCTCTTTATATCTGTGATAGCTCGTACATATTGTACCCCCAAGTGAGTGCGAAGAGGTCTGTCTCGAGAGCGCCGCGGACCGGGAGCCCCGGGTCGGTGGCCCAATTTCGCTCTGCCATCGATCCATTGTGCGCTATACGAGTGGCCCATAATTGGTCGCAGTGCGGGCAGTGACCGCCCGCACGGTCGTTGACCTGCCGCGAAAACAAAACCTTTTCCAAACTCGTATATCATAACTCTACCGTATTAAAATATTTAGATGTATTACCAACATATCATGTGCGTGTAGTGTAGTTGTCTAACTCTCAATTATTACAATATACCTTTCATGTTATGTTATTTTTCAATGTAGAGTTAGGTATATGATTTTCAGAGTTACACCTTACCTAACTTTGTTTACTACATTTTGTTATTTTGGGCCGTTAATTATTTATTGAACTCTCTGTTAGGAATATGTTTTCAAACATATTTTAGTGTGAAAAAAGTGTTTTGTAAAAAATAATGTGTCAACATGTAACCTGTAACCCATGAGCAAAGAGTAAAACTTTTATAAATGATCTATTAGACAATATAAAGTATAGCTTATTCCATTTGAATTATTAACTAGATACCAGTGAGTGTCACACAGTACCTATGTCCACATCAGTGTCTCGTCTAGTGTTTCGTAAAATTCTTGGAAATAAATGATGTTAATAGTTTAGAGTTTAGACCATATACCTTCCTACCTAAGGTGAAATCAATTTCGTCAAGTGGATGTGGGTCGACTTCCTCCTAATATTTGGAACATAGCTAAGCTGCTCGGCCACCCGCGGCAACCAGGCCAATATTTTTTTGTTTTTTACGTTACATTGACACACTTTTGCATTTATTGTATTTCTTATGTTTCGAAACGAATTCGTCATTTTTTCAATGTTACTCAGCATGCGTACTCGTCACGGCGCCTACCTTCACTTCTACACTGTGTGTAACGAACGAATAACTTTATATATAAAAGCTTTATACAATACTACTAATTACTTCGTATAATTATATTTCGCTTGGCACGGAACTTCAAGCTTACATTGTTTCCTCTATCGGTGATATTTTCGAACAGTTTTGATAAAATATTGACTCGATAAATGTCCATTACAATTTGGCCGTTCACGTAATAATACACAAGAATGACAAAAATATTGTATTAAGCTCAAACATTTTTTTCAAATTCTTAGGTGATTTTTTTTTATTACAGAATCAAACAAAAAAATAGATTGTTTTCATTTCTTGGTGGGGAGAAATACCTACATGTCGCGTACAGAGACACAACAATGAGAGGAATTAACGCTCATGGTGAGTTGTCGGTCCGAAGTTGATTTTGGTGCCTAATAAGCCTTTTGAGTAAATAAGCTAACAGCATACACTTCCCATCGTACTATACACGACAAGGACGAGAACTGACGTTGTAGCAATAGGAAATTGAGATTTTTTTTATAAAACTAGAAGCTAAACGGCAACATTCAGTTAATTATTTATATTTGTATTGCAGAAACGTGAGACAGTTAGACAAGCTGCTATTCCTATTCGCATATGACAAGTGAGACTTCGTTATAAATATAGTAATTAGGACGTGAACACGTGCGCGTCCTACTCGAACAAAACTAAAGCAACTTAGATTTAACATTTGCGCTATTGTTTAACATTTTATATTAATTCATAGTTAATGAGGACGGTGCAATAAACTCATAAAAGTCATGTGATGAATATGTATGGAACTAATGAAATAGTATGAAAACGTCAGTATATATTAGAACACGAGTTTCTCTGCTGTTTATTATTTATTATGTTGCGTTATCTAATTGTTACTTTTGTACGTTTTAAGAATGTTATGGTAAATATAACATGAGGGGTTCAGTATATTTTAGTTATTACCTTCGTACAGAAAAAGCTTTATGGTTTTGCCAGACTGAAGAAGTACAACTTTTTTTTTGGTATAAGAGATATTCTGAAATCAAACAGGTACTACAAGAAAATGAAGACCATAAACATAAATTTTAATAAACGATGAATACGTTTCTAGAACGGTCTAGATTGAGCAAGTTACTCTAGAAGGTTCGGCAAGTATGGTTTTATTGTTTGTATTTGCCGAGACAGAAGTACTCGTATTGCGCCGTGTAACGGTGCCGCTGACAGCTCACATAACAGCAGCTCACACAAAACCGCTGACGCATAGCTCCCTTGTTTAATTTCTGAGGAAGCCCGACCGATGACTGACCTCGACTAACAGTCCACTCTACGTGCTCACTAGTTTCCAGATGCTCGATTGATAGAGCTATTGACTCATATTCCTGTGACTCGTCAGCTTATCTATCGCGAATACGTACTCAGAATCGCTAATGTTCAACAATCGAGGATAAGATACTGAGAACTAGTTTTACGAATTCGAACGTTCTTCCTGTTATTTGATTGATTGTTCCGTTTTAGCGGCACTTGTCTTTGTTTAATACAATCATTATATGGCTCCGTACATGTGTAATTAAATAGCTAAATTATAATCCTGTTTTATTTCAATGGTGGGTATGGTAATTCCATAATATGTAGTAACTTCAGTGGTTTTGGTGATCCGTAAATTTACGTACCGTAGTATTTACTTTATTTTACTATTTATTTACAGTATTTTTTGATAATTGTAAAATGAATTCATTATTTTGTCAACAAATAAATAAATTGTTAGATAGCAAGATAAAGCTAAATATGTTCTCGAACTTTCGACTAATGTTGATCAAAGTTAAAAAGAAGTAGGTACCTTACTGAAGAAATTACCGGAAAAAACAAGACCAAATAAACTCGATCTAGTTTAAGTGAATATCGGAAGAGTTAAATTGTGTGTACTTTTAGCAACCCCGCCTAACCTTACGAACTACTTAGCGTACTTGTATTATTTTGTTTGTATATTTTTAAACATTGTTTTCAGGCAATTATTGTAATCATAACAAAACAAACAACGAAACAAGAGCTATATAAAAAGTGCATCGTTATTTATGTATTTATGAATCACAAGCGTGTCCGGTAAATACGTAGGTAGGTAGGTACCTACTTTGTGCAGGAAATGGTAAAGCGCAACGTGGGATGTTCTCAATAAATAACAAACGCGACGGGGTCAACGAACTTTCGAGCTGACAGTTCAAATTTAATGTGGGTTACGTTCATGTTGCGTACGTACATTCGTTGACCGTAAAAGCTCTTAGCAAGGAGAGGATGGGGAAAAGGTGCTAGCGCACGAGGTCGACGACCGGCCGCCCTGCACCGCAGATCGGTGCCGAAAAATAAGCGACCCACAACTCAAACAAATATTTCGGTCACGGCGTGAACAAAGAACTGGGAATTAGTTCTCATAATAAGGAAAACCGTTAAGTAACGTTTATATTCGTATTTGTTTATAACATTTGGTGCTGTAGAGAACGATTAATTTATTGGGTACAAGTTACCGACCTTAAGATGAATTTATGCAATGGTACTATACTAAGATATCCGTTTTAGTTTATTTGTTATTTTGTCTCCATAGAAACAGTGCTGCGAACGATGTCATCATACTACATCATGACTACTTTTTAGGCAAGGTGACATATCTGCTACAGGTTTTGGCAGATATTAGTGACTGTAATATAATTTAACTAGCTGCCTATTCCGGCTTCGCTCGGATGTTAATTTTTTTGATTACAAATTGAGATGTAAGCTATCCTATCTTTCAAGTTGGATCAAACTACACACGGTGTGCAATCGGTTCAGTAGTTTAGGAATCCATCGCGGACAAATAACGTGACACGTAATTTGTATATATTAAGATAATAACTAGATTATCAGAGTCGAAGCCAGCCAGAGATCTAGCTTCTGATAGGTACTATACAGAAAATAAGCGTGTATCTAAAAAATGTATGAAACTCTATAAAATTCTAAAACAACGTACCTACCTATTATTAAGTTAATTTATATTTAAAGTAAGTTATTTTTAATAATACTTATATTTCACAGCAGAAACTAAGAGCGATTTAATCTAAAATTAATTATTAATAAAATTATGCAACGTAAATAAACTTACTTTTATAATGACTTCTTAAAATAAATACAGTTACGTAATAAATTAATTTAAGAACAAATGATTAATAGCATTGCATGTGTTGTTGCAAATATTTACTTAACAAAAGTAAGGCTTACTCATAACAATTAAGCCAAAGTGGTTAAAAATTAAAACGTCGTTATAGTTTATTATAAAAACCTAGAATAATAAACACGAGGTCGTTGATCTCTGTGCGTACGGACACATACCCCGCGCTCGTAGTGACTCGTAAAAACCATTCATTCAACATTTTTCGTTAGTGTTTGTGAGCAACTACCGTGAGCGATGACATTTAGATCCAACGCCACCTGGCGGCAAGTAGCCAAACTACTTGTTCTTATTTATTACCAGCGCCACTAGTTGGCGCTGTAGTAGCAAAATTTTGTGATTGCGATAATGTTCCCAGCATGCTTGACTTTATTTTTTTTTAATATTAATTTACTTTTTCTTAAGAAACATGAACTTGAAACATGCTCCATAAATTTAACTTTACTTTCGTACTCCATAAATTTAATTTTACTTTCGTACTTATGAATACATGAATATCGTGGCCTCAACACTGGTCAGAAGTCAGTTTTTTTATTGGCATTTATATTTTATGTATAACATAAACATAAAAACACCTACTAGGTATGTTTTATTTGCAATACCTACGTAGGTAAAAACCACTTGCGTTTACAACGAGTTCACAATAATATTTACTTCACGTAATTTTTTACTTTGTATATTTGCGAAACACGTTCATAACTCATGTTTTTTGAAAAAATAGTTTTCTATCCTAGTGAACTTGAATTCATTGTTGAATGAATTCGGGTATTTGGACAACTCGTTTCGTCGTCTTTGACTTTCCAATTCTAGATAATATTATCACGCTGTAATAAATAACTACTGAAGCACGTTATAAAAATATTTAACAAAAAAATATAATTTAAGTAAATACAACTCAAGTTTTACAATAAAGAAAAAAAAACGCAACTGCAGTCCAAGACAAGTCAATATAGAAGTCAGGGTTAATTTGATGTTATTTTTTTGAGTTGACTATTGATTTATGACATATTAAAACATTGGCTAGATAAATTTTAAACCCACTGAAATTAATCTCTTAAGGTTGACCTCAAGGTACTAGTTCCCGCGCGAGTTGTCCTTACAGGTGCTACATAAAAAAAGAATTATAGAATTAGGGCGCAAGGGTCTGACCGACCGACCGGCGACGGACCAAGGCCGACAGGTAGTTTCACACGTATCCTAGCTTGAAGTTATAAACATTTTTTAAGGTAATCAGTGCTATTTATGGACAATGTGTTGTTGTGCTATAGGTACAATAACACTTAAAGCTTTTGAATCAATAATTTAGATATTAAAATTGCTATTGAGGTAAAAATAACATAATTGTGAGAGCATGTACCTCCAATGGAGGTCTTACGAAGGCATCCCTGTCACCAGATATAGAGTTGGTGTATTTTGTAGCGACAAAGAAGTCATATTCTGAACGATGTTAGTTCAATTTGACTTGACAACTGCCAACTGTGCTGTGACGAACATAAATTACAATATTTACTTAATTACGTATAGGTTCGATAACGACATAATTTATATCAACATGTCAACAAACTTTTACACGGGTAAATATAACTTTCAGGTTAAAAAAAATACTACGATGTATACATAAATAGAAAAACAACATAATAAAACAATATACACCGTAACTAAGAAACAGTTTTCGATGAAATTTGGAGTACCTACTATAATTTGTACAAAGTCGCAGTACCTAAAAGGCAAGCCATATTATTATATTTTACTGTTTCAGTTTTTTTTTTTGCACATGTTTAAAACGATAAATAATTGATTGTAAAAGGAACTGAATGCTTCGATATCGAAATACCACGGCCACCTTTGTCGTCGGAGCCTACGGAGATTGTCTTCCGCGTGTGTCGGCCTCGTCAATGGCACTAGGACATTGAATCACTTTCAGTTTAGGTCCCAATGATAAACGGTATCGGTATAGGTAATTACTATACTGTATAAGTGCATTCATGAGGCACCATTCAAAAATTATCCACTATCGATTGGCCATTATTTACGGGAAATTATATAAAATATTACGTTTATGTCGATCAATGTAATAACGGTGCCTACTTTAAAATTTGTTACAGAGATTTTCAGGTGTTAGGTGGGAGCGACCTCTAATTAATTTGTTTTATTATTTTGTCCTTTATCAACTTACAAAAAACATTACAGACGTAATTTTTACGTTTTATGCATTTTATTAATGCTAGTTTTTAAAAATATGTGATCGCAAACAGACTTTGTAATCGGAACTAAAAAATGTACTTAGTTATATAGACACCTTTACTTCTGAAGTTTTATATGTGGATATTTCGGGTTGTATTATAATTTTCAAATGTGGCCGAACCTTCAACAAAATCGGTTTTAGTTGGTATTTTTAATCCTATCTCCTACATTAAACATTTTTCGCTCATCGCTTTTATTGATCCCGGACCAAACAATTAAGTGACCGGTGTCACGGTGTAGGACGGTGAGAAACACAACAAACAATAGTGAGCATATTGGGTGCGACAAATGTTCATGTTATATCTAAATTATATAGAAATTGCGCTATGAGACACTTTTGACAAGATACATTTGGATGATTTTACTTAACATGGATGGAAATGGGCATGAGTAGTTTAGTACTGGCCTACTTTTAAAACTTTGACTATTCTAGCCTCAAATTACGCTAGGACGACGATAATCACAAGAACAACACGTAAAATCAGATTTTTTGGTTGAACAACATCGCAGCCATACAGACTGAGGAGTTATTGAGATAGCTAATTGATTTTTGAACGGATATATATTATGACACTGGCGTGTTGCCAATTCCGAGTGTGCGAAGTGCGATGTTATCCTTTTGCGTGGGATTACCGCATTCCTGCAAGACACATCGTCGAGTCGGTCTCTTTAGGGAAAAGGCAAAATAACAGTTGGACACTTGTCAAAAGTTCTCTATCGATGTATGCGATGAAACCTACCTTGCAGCCTTCACAAGAATGGACGCCATAATGGAATCCACTGGCTTTGTCGCCGCATACGCGGCACAGCACAGTGGTGCCGTCGAACTCTGTAACAAATAAACATATAGCTGTTTACTTGCTCTACCAAAACGTTATGTGGACTTTCTTGTGCTCCTTCATTAGGGAACACAGCAAAACATGATTATTCTTTTTGTAAAATCAGTCAAATTTTCACTTTTGTCGGATGTCTTAAATTTCAAATCTTACAGTTTTAAGATACATTAATTAATAGCTCGTACGCGCACGCTCTTTAGGTGGTATCAGATCATTATATTTTTACTTCGTTGAAAAATATAAGCTCCTGTCTATCCGATTACTTATCAGTTTATCATAATAGTAAGTAGTTTACTTAGAAAGATCCAGTGACAAGTGGTCGTGGTATAATTAATACAATTATGTTTGCATCGGGTCCGTTCCGCCTTAGAAACTCACTTATGTTACTTAAAAACCCGAGCACGTAATTTGTAAACTTTTAAGGTAATATCGTTCTCCAAACATCCCGAGTTATGTTTATAAAATATTCGCACAGGCACGTGACTGAACCGATATAGTGCGACCTTGCCACATAATGGTGCGTGTAAATATCCATACTCTTGTTATTTCAGCCAATTACATATTGTTCTTTCGATAGCCAACTGCCCTAATCAGCATTTTCATTTCGTGCCAAAAATTAACTGTTTTCTTTCCTGCCGTTTATTCCATATTTACATTAAATTAATACATAGCTCTATGCTTTCATGTTACCGATTGGAGGTATAGCCATTAAATTTGCAATTCAGGCTTAACCACCGCCAGCAACAGATCACAATGATCTTTAGTGTCTAAACCCTTATCTATTTCTACTTTCTGAAAATTTGTCTATGCTTTGAAGCCACAAAAAAGTATTGTAAAATAATAGGTACATTTTAAATTAAATATAACAAGTTATGATGTTTGTCATTAGGAAGCGTAGTCCCTATTTCAGTATTAAATGAAATCATATAATTTCGGTGACTTTAAGGTAAAACCTATATAATGCTAATGAATAAAACATACAATTACGCGAACTCATGAAGTAGTAAGTGACAGTCCGAGTGAGTGAGTGAGTGACGTAATGCCATCACATTGCGTGTCGTGATTCTGAATAGTTATTTTAGAAAGCGCTGTCTCCGCTGCACTTGAGCCGAGTCGTTGACCCTTACATAGAAATGTTACGTTCACATTTCATAAAACAGCAGTGTTATAAAGTTTTCTTTTAATAATTTTGACCTTAGACTACGACTTTTTGGCTCTCCTACTTTCTTTTTGTTTCTCTAACTCATTCGTTCTTTAAATTATGAAAGTATCGACGCTTACACTAAAGGATATACTCGTAGGTATGTGCATACAGCGTTTCACCTTAAGTACAAGTTTTGACGAGCAGTACGAAAGTCGAATCAAAAATGTGAGTCAATAATGTAATGGAAGTCATTAGGATTGAAACGGCCATTAGTCAGTAGGTCAGTAGCAGATAAGGGCTCGAAGTGCAGGCGTGACGTCCGCGGTACGAGATAGAAAGTGAGGTGCCGGGGAGGAACCGGGAACAGGTTTGTGCGTTCCCGACACCTCACCTCACTTTCCCTTTATTGACATTTGTTTATTTGTTAAGGGAGCTCGCTCTCGGGGACTTTCTATTTCTGATTTGAATCACTCTCTGCAGGTTAACGATCGCCAGAGTCACTTTCTAGGGCGTCACTTTCTTCATTTCTTAAACTAATACATTTTATCGTAATCGACTTAATAAATACAAATGTTTACCTACTGAATCGTTTTGTGAAGCCAATAATGAAACATTTCTTAGATTGAAAACCATTTTATGTTACTCTAGGTGTACCTACAATAAAATGGTATTTTGATTTTATAGCTACGTTACGTTCATAGTCAGGGACAGTTTTGGGCGGAAATTTCATTTCTAGTTTTAATCTTATAGGAGCTTCCTAAAGATCCCTTCTTGATGGTTATATCGCCAATACATTAACTCCAAATTTCATGTTTGCAAACCAAATAGAGTTGGGCGATGTCTAATTTCAGTTAATGGTATTTTATAAATTTCCTTTTATGTAATTGGTATTTAGAAATACTACAAAACGTGTCAAAAAGCAAAATACTTGTCAAGCATAGCATTTATAAAATAACACTTTTACAAGTGTCTTAAATGTAGAGATGTGGAGTAAACGATTACAAAAGAATTGTAGCGTGCCGCCATTTCTCCTCGTGTGATGCAACTCTCGTGTTTTTGTGATCCACGCGTGAGAGCAGCTCGTTACGTCAATTAACTAGCGAGGAAAGTGTGCGAGAAAGTTTCTCCACGTAACGCGACGGCAGAGTCGCGGAGCGCCTTCTGATCTGTGTCATGGCGACGGTTGTTTGTAAATAATTAGATCACTCCTGCATTCTTACATACAAGCACGTAGTATCGTGTTGTTTAAATCCACACGTCCATCTCGCTTTGTAAATTTGTGATATCTTTGACGTGTGCGTTGTTACAATAATAACCTACATACGCTTCTAACATTTCATCTATCTATTTTTATTTAAATTTAAAAGAAAGAAAGAAAAGAATTCGCCCCAGCCCAAATTTTTCTTGTACTCTTCTAATAATGAAGATTATTTAGTTTTTCTTGTGATATTTTTATTGTGCGGGTAGTTAAGTAGACCCCGGGTAAAACACTTCTTTCTTTTTACATGAAGAAGAGCGAGACTTAACGCACCAATTATATTTTATTTCACAACTTTTGTTGACAGAAAACACAATTTGACGTAATTAAATTTAAAGATTTAGCAGCTTAGCTAACAATTTTAGTTTAAAACTTAGGTAATCAAAATTTAGCATAATATAACAATGAAAGTAATTTTTGTTGGCACCAGCTGATCAGTCGAGGAAACCGATTTCGGTCATCAAAAGTAAGGGACATAGTAAACCATTATCAACGACAGAAGACACACTACGTCATGTAAACACAGACTTGTTATCTTTATTAGACATTTCTACATGTAGAGATAGCAAATATAAAATAAAACGTAATCAAGACTCGAGCAGTGAAACGATCGGGACCGAAGAAAGTAAAAGTAGCGAGCTGAGGCGGAAGCTGCCGTTCCATTGAACTCAGTCGCCCTTACTTCTGTTTAATGATCATTTGTTACCTCTTTGTTATATCAATAGACCCAAACTAATGATGAAAATATATTGTCAACCCGTCTCGTTTCAAACGGTTAACTCTTTTGTTGTATTTTAAGCCGGAAAATAATGGTAAATGTAATCAATCACATTAATATCATTAGGTATCGAACGGGAGTCAGTTCCCTTTAGTTCGTCGATTTGCAAGGGCCTTGTCCTTCACAACGACATTCCGTTAAGAGTATATTATATTTTGCACAATGCCATTATAATTGTTTACGGTGAGCCCTTTCCAACAATTTCAACAATTAATCAATCAAATATTAGTTCTGGAACGAGTTAATTGTAAATGTGAATATTAGCTTTTTTACCCTTTTGAAGCCAAAAATCAAGAGTGAACAAAAGTACAATTGTGACAAATATAAAATTGTCGATTGCTTCATTTTTTAAAATTTGTTATATTAAAAATAAATTGTTCAAAAAGACTTATTAAAATTGTTTTACAACTCATGTACAAAATTAAAAGTAAGTATCTTCTATTACATACACTAAAGTTACTTTGGCATTAAGGACATTCGTCAGAAAAAAATATAAATTCTAAAAATTCAAGTTTGAAATTAGTTATAATTTTAAGTATGATTAAAACACGCACGTAGTTAAACATTTCATAAGGCATTTCTGAAGTCATATGAGATGACAAAAGCCTTGTATAAAATTGAAGTTTAAAAATAAAAGGTTAAATGTTAACAGATTATATAAAAATATAGAAAGAAAATTAATAATTATTAAAACAAGTAACTCATAGTTACCGTAGTGCAGGAGTGTTTCATATAAATAAAGAAATAATCTGTCGATGTTCTTTACAAGTAATTTACAAATTTTGTATACTAGGTACTTGTGTAGTATGTATGTTAGAACAAAATAAACTCTCTATTTTTTACCATGTTAATATTTTTACCAATTTTCTTTATAAAACAATATATATTAACATAAGGTATCCACATTAAACAATATTTAATGATTTTTGTATATTTTACACTACTAAAATTTGACAAGCAAATGCAGAGAAAATATAGAGAAAGTGATTAGGTATTACGTAATGATAAAGTTCGTACCTATATGGAGTTCAGGTTCACGTTCCTTATGTACCGAATTCATCATATTATCTGTGGATGCAGTTGCATCATACCGTCCGTAGCTGCTGTCGGGAGACATCACTGTAGAGTCATACAATCAATAATAACAACAACAACAGTCCTCCTCGCTTACACTGCACAACACCTTCACAACATTTAAGATTTTGTTTCTATCTAGTAAACTGATGTGTCCTGAGCACTTTGCAATATGTAGGATAGAAGTGCATAGGCCGAGTCTCGCGGCCGGCACGTCGCGGATGAAGGTCGCTCGTAGCGCGAAAATCCCGCTGCACGCGTCGCGTGCGCTTAGCTAGAGCTCGATCGACGAACTGAGCCCAAGTCGCGCGCACTCGCGTTCATAGCCGTGCGAGTCGCGCTTTAAGAGTGAAAGTCTGCAAAATGATCAACGTTCAATGCGATACAATCGCTTCGACGGCGGCTCCGAAACCGCCGAGCGAAACTCGCCTTTGTAGGTTTTCAAAGCCTTTTCGTTTGTGCTTCGAAGTGAGCCTCGACGCGCCTCGAACTCCGGTCTCCGAGGTCATTGCCGTGTTGTCGGCGGACCAATCGGGAGCGCGTACCGTCGTGCGCGGCGGACTATTGGAGGGCCTCGGGCCCCGCGTCCCTCGGCCCGCTCCGCGCGTTCGAGTTCGAAGACCCGAACCTTGCGGGCGCACCGCGGCCAAGGTCGCGCGAGAGCGGCACGGACAGAGACTCGGCCCGGGCGGTAGAGTGGGACGGAAGCGCGCCAGTTGCGTCACACTACTAAAATATTTTTGGTGATGGAACGCGAGTGAACTTGAACACAAAACCGAGCTAATGGATGGCGAGCGGTGTGTAGGTCGCCGCGTGACGGACTGACCCGCTGCCCGCCGGACTTTCGGCCCGCTTGCCTGTTTGCCTCCTAGCCTCACTTCATAAAAACACACAACCTATGGCTGACGACCCGGCGCTACCTGTTTTCGACAACCAATTAACAGTTGATAGTTGATACTGAAATAAATAAGCTACTTTTATTGAATATTTTCAGAATATTATCCTTAATGCCGATTCGCCTACCACCTAAATCCCGATCGATTGAATCACGTAGACCCTGCACTTGAATGCTAACATACCTACCTACATACAGTCCACTATGTAATTTATTTGTACCTATTCTGTTTTTATTATTTAATTATGTATAGGTATATAGTATATAAATAAACACAATGTTATTTTTAGGTACAGAAAGTTTTTGACGAGTGAAAACCAATTTATAATTGGTAGGCACCTACCTAGAAAGCACGACTCTACATAGGTAGGTAATTTAGGATTTTAATATTTGTTATTCAGAAAAAAACAAGAACCTATAATACTTTTATGAGTCTAGAAGTGTTTAGATATTTGGAACATATTTACTCATATAAACAATAACTTTATATTTATAACTAGGTATGTAAGCGTTTTGTTTTATATAACGACCCCACTTTGTGTCATTGTATTTTCGTCTTTATTCAGAGAGTGTAATGTCGATATTGGCTTGGCAGTGTAGATATTTATCTGAGATAAAGACGTGTCGTGGTGTGTGTTAAAGCGGGTGAACGACCTGGAAATTTTTGGCGCAGGGCGGTCAAGGCCACCGGCCGCGCAGGCGCTCCTCCGCACCAAACATTGGCCATACTTAGAGAACTTAGCGTCCAACATTATACATACCTATTAAACACTCGAACTATGTATACATTGTTATGTATTTATCGTGCAGCGACTGCCATGCGTAGGTACATACAGTATTTTATACCCACTAATAGGTTGGTTTCACAAATTCATTTCCATGGCTAAAGGAATGAACCAGTTTTCACGGATTTTATAAAGAAATAAAATAGGTACCTACCTAACTTGATACATAGACAAAGCTGCGGGCAACATCTAGTGCAAACCTAGATAAGTACAATGTGTTCTTAGACAAAGTTACGTCATAAAGGGTTGCGCTCACGCGGATATTTGAGTTTTTTTCTTTTGTACAGTTTTTTTACGCCCTAAAAGGAGTTTTTCTGTCGCAGGTGTGCAAAATATTCCTCAACAGCAACACGCAGTGAACCGCCTACATTTTTGCCATTCGTACCTACCTATTAATACGGCTGCTTGTTGGTTTTTATGTCATCATTTTTTAAGTACATATACCTGATCTACTCAAAATATTTGATGTTGATTAGATGAACGAAGAGACATCGGGTACAGCTTTCGTAAATATTGGTAGAAACTGGTTACTTTAAGATTTGTTTCTTAAGTAATGGTTCCGACTTGTAACTTAGTTTATTTTTGAAAAAGGGAATACGTATTGTAACTTCTTATGTGAGAGAAAATTATCTTGTATGAAAGTATGGCTTTTCCGTAATAAAACTTAATCACCACTGACATAAAGCAGTAATAGCCCGACATGTGTGTTCTGCGGATATATGGCATGAAAGTGAGTGGAAGTTCAATTTTTTTACTTCCGTCCTTTGCCCTCACTTTTTAATATCGGGGCACGAATATCAAATTACTGCGTAGTTTGTGCAAGTCAATAACAAAATGAATCGTGTATCTATAATATTAAGGATCAAAATCAATATTGGTTCTTGTTTGCAAAAAAATGGCCAGGAGTCAGTCGGTAGCCACATGTATTAGTATTGTTCATTGTGACCATATCACCGAGCATGATGGGCCGATTCACTTTTAACGATCTCGATAAGTCAGATGTATTTTTTTTCTTTTAACAAAAACTAAGCAAAGACTGTTGCAATTTATGGCTTCCGCTTTCTGTGTGCACATCAAATTGCGAATCTGTATAAGTGTATGTTTCAAATCCGTTCTCATCATACACTAGCTCTTAAGCATTAGTGCAAATAGGTATTGATGGTTTTAAGTGTTATCACTCACATTCGGAAGTTATCCCCCATAATAAAGCGCGGCACCAAGAATAGCAGCAAGTGTTATTTTTTTAATTATCGTCGAATTATGCCAATATCATTGACGATGAATATTCAATTTTTTTTCATTTATTATTTCTATGTCTTTTTGTTGTTAACCAATTTAAAAAAGGCGTCGTTAAAAAAACTAAAAACACTCCAGATTCTTAGGAATGTAAATGAACATGTTCCTATAAATTGTGTAGCAATTAGGTACCAGTTACGAGATGGCCTTCTCACGTTTATGGACCAAGGACGAGGAGACAATGGGGCAGGCGTGTCCGCCGTCCACTGGACAAACTGCTTGGAGTTTCAAACCTGGCCAAAATAATATAAGTTTCTAATATACATATATCTATAGTTATATACTCTGGTAGTTGCTCACAGTTACATAAAGCATACACAAAGTTTTGCAACTGCTGCCAAATAGGATATTTTGGTATTAAGGTTTTTTTCTGTATTCTAAACTAGATTTTTATTTTACACTGTTTTATGTGCATAAAAATGTTGAACAAAATAGCTAAGAATGTTGCAATGTTTCAAATACATAATACGTAGGTACAAAAAACTAAAAAGATATTTTAAAAAAACTCACTTTTGACAATGAGTAGCTAATAAAGTTACAAAAATAAGCTTATCACGTTATGACTTCAATATGACACTTTTTATCCCGTAGGGTAAATCGTACCTAGGTAGTTAGGTATATCGCACTGAATTACCAGTGGCTTTAAATTGAAAACGCATATCAAATTACTTCAAAGTATTGCAAATTGTAAACGAATCTTGTAATTTGAAACTGTTGTCGTTTATAGTGTTCTTAGAACCGAAGTCGAACTGAAGTGGCTCGGTGATAAAATGATGGCAACTCAGATTCTGGTCCGGTCAAGGCCTCGCTGAAGCAAGCAGACGCGTACCAAACAACAAATAATAATTACAAAACTACCGACCTATTGCATTCTATATATAATGTCACGTGTTGGTCACATTTTCACGTTTTTTTTTCTGTGATTTGATTTATTTTCGTTGCTGTTTGTTTTAAATGATTTCGTTCGCTAACTTACAATATATATCATAATCTACTGGTAATTTACAACGAAGTAGGCCTAGTTTGTAGGTAGGTAATATGTATTGCTAAAAATTGGAGGATTTTTTTACTTAAAGCAAAAACTGAGAGTTCGAAATAACTTTGCGCACGGGAACAACTGGAACTAAAATGACATACTCGTAGGTACCTATTTTGTCGAATATTACCAGGTGTGTACATGGTGTATAATAGTAGGTATACAGTTAGTACTTAGTATCTTTATCTGCGCATAAGGTCTTTTTCTTTCATTTATCATTTTCCATTTATTAGTTGGCTGGAAGAAATTTCTTTTATTACAGGTAAGCTCGCCTTTTTTACTTTGTTGTATTTACTTTTTGGAATTATTTGTAATGTAAACTGTATTTGTAATGTAAAATGTAATTGTTGTGTAAAATAAAGAGTTAATAATAATACCTAATAATCTGGTATCTATTTAAGTATTTCTATGTATTAGATTCGTTGACTAATACCCATAACACAAGCATCTAATTTGCTTACTTTGGGGTTAGATTTAATTCGTGTAAATTGTTGTTCAGGCATATTTATTTATTTATTTAATTTATGAATAATAATAGTTGCTAGCGCCATAGAAGCAACGTATTTTTGGAGAATACTGTCTGTTTATTTTTAAATATATACATATATATATATATATATATATAATATAATAATATCCTG
>NJDC01004035.1:54137-74765 GCA_002245475.1 Calephelis virginiensis
TTAGGCCTCGAGCAAAAGTAAGTTTACCGGCTACCTTACCCTCCGAACCGGAACACGTCATGACGTTATGGCGGCAAGAATAGGTAAGGCGGTGGTACCAATCCGGGCGACTCGCTGCTAAACTCTACCACCTAGTTATATGTCACGGTGTTAGTGACGTTAAGCCTGTGCTCGCCTTTTACGAGCTGCCTGGCAGGAAGGCAGTTGGTCTATTCTACAAAGGAGCCGGACAAACACGGGGGAAATAATTTATTTAGTTAAATACCTACACGTCAAATCTTTAGCAATAAATAAGGATTCCTTCGGCAATACTTACTATTTTTGTTTTTTTTTATACTAAGACAAATGCCACAAAGTCTTATAGTCGGAGATCCGAAGTTAGGTCGACCTACACCGAGCTGATAATAGGATGAAACCGGTTTTATAGCAAATTTAGCATATCAGAAAATATATTAAAAATGGGTTGCATAAAAAAAAACTTGGACTTTTTTTTAAATTTTTATAATGTTTTTTATTCATTTATTTGTTCAATATTAAGATATTATCCCGACTTAAAGCAGGAACAAGGCGAAGTTGGGTTGCCTGTAGTTTATCTGGATTGCCAGTTATAAACATGTCGATGCTAGTTACTTTCACGGGATCGGATAATAGGAAAAAATATATATCAAAATAGGTGCAGTTTCATTACTATTTTTACAATTTAAGTTGATATATAGGGTTGCCTGAAAAAAAAATGGAAATGTTAAAAACTTTTTTTTTTAAAAATTAAAAATTTTCAGTCCACGACTTTTTTAGGCAACCCATTTTTAACATATTTTCTGATATGCTAAATTTGCTATAAAACCGGTTTCATCCTATTATCAATGAAAGAAATGCAACATATTAAAAAATATTTTTAGTAAGGCGCTTTGTATATGTTAATGTTGGTAGTCTATTTTTATAAAATGTTAGGTTTATTCTATTACTATGATTGGCAACTTGAGCATTGCCCTCTCTCACGCGCAGACTTATCTGGCGCGGACTATACCTACTTACTATATTAAGACCATATGTCATACAGTTAATATTTTTTGACCCTTAATCACATTTAAGTGAACTAATTTTAGTCATACTTAAGACTTAGATTATCTAGGTATACTGTCAACTATAAGTGTAAAGCCCGACCATCAATAGCTACCTACCTACCTACTAGATGTATGAGTCAAGGATGTGTGTATTTTATAACCAAATATTCAATTCCGGAGGAATGGTTTGGCCGTGACAGGTCGTGAACGTCGGTTTCTGTATAAATTGATATGTTTGTACCAAACGGCGACGACACACGCCGAGTTTTTCCGAAGCGACGCGAGGTCACCTTCAGTCATTACCCCTAAGTGGTGGGATTTCGCAGTCGCTGTCCGCTGATCGTACTCGATGTATTTCTGAAGTTGTTTTGAAACATACCTATCTCCACACCGTCATCGGTTTAGTATAGATGATTCTATATTGCCTCAAGTAGTTATGTAGGTGTAGGTAGGCACCTATACTAATAACATCACAAAGGGCGAGCGTCCGGTTTTTCAACTACCTACCACCTTGACCACGATTAGGTGGTAATCTTGCCCGGAGTGTTACAGACATCTTACATATTCTTGCCATTATCCATTACCACGTGTTGGTCGGGACTCCTTTGTTGAATAGACCAGAGTAGATTACTCCTTTGTAGAGTTTAGCAGCGACTCGCCCGGATTGGTACCACCGCCTTACCTGTTTCTAACGCCATAACGTCATGACGTGTTTCGGCTCGGAGGGTAAGGTAGCCGGTAAACTTACTTTTGCTCGAGTCCTAACATTTCAGCCTCAGGTTGGCAACGCACCATTACCATCAGGAAATCCGCCTGCCTTCCAATATCATAAAAAAGAATATATATACATATATTATAATGTCGGTGTCCGCCACTGCCATGTTCCGGCTTTGGAGGGTAAGGTAAGGTACCTAGGCGATAAACTTAATCACACAAGAATCTGAACTCAAATACCTAAGTCAGAAGACAAGCTTACTACTGGTATTAGTATACATAGTAAGTTAACTACCTACTTACATATACCTACTCGTTCAAAAAAAAAGCTGTAACTTTACTTAGGTAGATAACATTGTTAGTACAAACAAAAAAGTGTAAATTATTAATAAATAACTTTTTAATTTTAATTAATCAGTGTCCAAAAGTTCGTACCTACCTACCTTTTTGGAAGATTATTTTTATTTAAAGGTTTAACCTACCTATTTTATTTAATTCTTGCCTCCCTATGTAGATATCTATGTACATTTCTTATAGAAAATCTACCTCCTAGTTTGCCTTCAGACAGACGCATCAAAAATAGTAGATACCTACCTCTAGACTTCCATGTGACATGTGTACGAGGTACCTATCTAGGTAGCTACCTATATTATCGCTATGAATAAGCATGACATACAGGCCGTGTGATCCGGACGCGCTCAATCGTTCCGACCTCGGCCGATTCGGCAACTCGTACCAAGGCCAAGGTCAGGACCGGTGCGCTCATTTAATAATTACATACGATGGACGCCGGGGCCCCTATTTAGTTGTCAAACATTCATACTATTGTGTATCGCTTTTGAGTCGGACTCGGTGGTTTCAGAGTCGAATGTAGGTCATCTGTCGGCACGTGTCTGCCGAAGGGAAACGAGCGAAACATCGGGCTTTCAATTCGTGAGATAAAGCGTCTGCATCAATCCTGAAGATTCGGTTTTATTACGTAGACAGGTACAGTGCAAACATATTTGTCGCGCGAATCTTTGGTTTTATTTAGTTATCAGTTAAGCTAGATCCTGACTTCTTCTCTCATAAGAATAGGAGAAAGAAGCATAATTTAACCTACTAGTCTTAGGTTTACTATAACTAGACAAACAAAACAGTCAAATGCTATACGCTTCGATAATATTTCTACTAATAGCATTAGATACTTAAAAGAGTAATTTATACATAATTTTGTCAACAATAAATAAAAGAAATCTTTCCTTAAAGAGATTTTAAATAAAAAATATTCAAGAATTTCGATGTATTTAACTCAAAATGTAAACAATTAACCGTTAATATCGTTAACACATTTACAGTAGACATTACTGGTTTTGACATTATTAAACGAAACACATATTAGGTATCAAGTAATTGAAATAAAACAATTAAAATTTTAAGTTAAGAATAAAGTTAATTATGTATAAAAATACAGTTCATTTTATTTGCACGTTAACTGTTTCTCGCGACTTCTAAGTTTCAAAGTTACTATTATAAAACTTTTGAGCAAAGAAACCTAAGACGGTGATGATTAGCCCGTTGTGTAACTCGTGTATTTGCCTGCTACACTTCAAACAGGAGTACAGTAATGTACTGATGTATTGACGAAAGCAACAAGAAAAGCTTTTTTACCAACCAGGGAAAGTCGCAAAAACGCTAGATCGTATCTATTCACGATGTTATATTTAACCGACCAATAAACCAACATCGAGAAAACAAAATTTAAAGTTTAAACATGAAAATAGTGATTTAGCAGAGTAATAATTCACACTCACAAATCCGCCAACCTTAAAATGTTGATTTATCCCTGAAGAGCATTGAAATCTACTTCCTCGTATATTTAGGAACATGTCAATGTCAAACGATACAGAATTAACCGCAATGTCGGTAGACCAAGGCAAAACCGACACGAGGAAGCGTTTGTTACACTCCTCTAACCTCTGTGCAAAATGCTGACTCTTTGCTATAAATGTATATATATAAATATGTTTTTTTAACTTTGAATGAGACTATTGTATGCCCGTGGACTTGAAACTTAGTGATATTTCTCAATCGAACATACTTCTGCCCGTAGTTATCGATTTTGACGAATCGTAGCTTAGCTAATAATTTAGACTTCGTTTGTTTCAGTACTTTGATGCTAGAAATAAAATTGTATAGTTACCAGCAGTTTTCTCATGACTCGCATACAAACAGACATATGGACAAACAAATAAAACAAATAAATAATTTACAATCTCTTAATTCTTAGCTTTAAATTGATAAGTCAGAAGTGTCACTGCAACCTTTTTCAGTTATTATTTGTAAAATATGTTAAGTGCACAATAAGCATACATAATATATATTTGCACAGATTTTTTACAATTTAACATATTACAGTTAAGTAAATAAATATGTAAATGAATTGAAAATGATATCAGAAGGATATATAATGTAAGTCGCAATTTCTCATTGTTTTTATCTTTACATAACACAAGTAACATTCGATTAATCCTTTCCATCCGTAGTTTTTCAGGTAAGTCACCTTGATATTTATTCCGAAACTTCCTGCTTCTGATAGGGGACGACCACATGCGGAAAACAAAGCTCTTAAACAAGAGTTCACCCACGTTATCCACCGGAGTGGATTTTGTATAAAAACTATATACTAACAAAGTCGAAACTATTTTACGAAATTTATATTACGAGTAGATTAGCTGTTCAAGTAGCGAAGTTTTTTCTCATTTGCTGAAATCTTTGAACCTTATTATCTATCTGACAATGAAAATCCCTCAAAAATCGGTCCAATCTTCAACAATTGTAGTATTGTATCCTCTTACATGTATTTTGTTTTTATTATTTGGATATTACCTTTATATATAACTTCGTATTTCTGAATATTAGTATCGTCATTTAACATCTATATTACAAACAAAAAACCTCCTAACCTTGGAGTTATAAAAGTGAGAATCAGCATATTATTTTGTAAGAAAGAAAGCTTGTAAAAATATTTGTTTCTTAAAAGTAATGGGCTTTTGAGAAGAGTGGTAAGTACCTAGTTCATAGAGGCGCTCAGCGATCACCCGGTGAACAAAAACTGAAATTCCTTATACCGCAACAAAGTGTAACGCGAACAAGGCAAGTAGAGCATTGAAATCGGCTAGTAGTCCTAGAAGCTGTGTATTGGCTGTACCAACAAAAACATTCAAGTGAGATTCTCGAGTACGTAATACAGTTGATGAAGCGCAGGATTGTATAATACGGTATGTGTGTGTGTGTGTGTTGCATTACAGCTCACGAGACAGAGCGAGAACGAGGAAGTGTGGTGGTTTCCTACTGTTACATTTACTCGCCCTCATTACTCGTTAACTACGGATAATGACAAGTGATTGTTCTATATATAGATAGTTGATTAATTCTTTATATCATTATTAATATCGGTTGAAAGTTCCCCTTTTCTTTTTGAGACTGAGATTCAACTTGAACTCAATATATATCTAAATTCGATTTAAATTTTGTTTCCAAGTGACACATGACATTTGTTTTTCTGTCATTTTGATCCGAGACGTAGTAGATACCACAATAATGTAGGACTAAAATGTAGTTTTTAAAATCGAAAACTGTCTTAAACTAAGTACGTAAGTGGGTACCAAAAACTGTAAGATATTAAATAAACTGCTATAACGAGTAAGCACGGAAATTAATAATCCTTTGCTTCTCATATTAATTTAAATGTTAAAATAAGTTTACTTACAGGAGAAATGTGTTCTATAAGAGGAACTTCGATAGGGTATTCCCTAAAGGGATTTTATTTGAAATTTTATAAACATTCTAAGCAAGTTATAAAACTGCGAGTTATATTTTAAAGGAAAGTCCTCGTTTGAAGCGTATTCTCGGAAGACTACATTATACGAAGTTGTCCTGATTTTTTAACAGAAGTCCACATCCATAATTCGTGGGCTGTACACTTGAACTCGAACTAGATACATTTTGATTAGATTTCAAAAAACAAAGCAATACAGTGTAAGTCTTATATAAAGATGACTCCATAATAAGGTGTATCGTGAAAAACATTTATCTTACTTTTTTACAAGAAAAATGTTACATGTATTTGTTCTTATTACTTGGATAAGTTATTGAACAAAAAAATGATAAAATTTTAATCAGAGCAATTATACTTGTTTAAAAATTAAAAATGAATGAATCCGGAAAAGCTCAAAAGTATTTAAATTCTTGCACGAAGGGCCAAATTAAAATAATGAAATTGATAAAATATTAAATATCTATAAAATTTCAAATGTAGAAACAAGTTAATACAACAATTAAGCAAATAACAAATTCAAATGTTTCGAAATAGTCTAAACGCGAATTAATTTTATCAAAATTGAATTTCAGTAAAGCAAAATATCCGCCTGTATTGGTCCTGCAGTGTCGTGTGTCCGGGGGGCCAGGGGCCTACCGGGTAGTAACCCGGTAGACGTGCACAACTGTCCCAAAACCCCGACCACAGAACAGTGGCGCACCCACATTATGTCTGTAGACCGTGGTTGTCATTCTGCCCTATCACATAAAAAAATGTGGAAAAATATGGTAAAATACCTACATAATGATTAGGTTTAGTAAATATTTTAATTTTCAACCATAGTAATATTTGGACATGAAAATTTTGTCGGCATTCTTTCACTTTCTTTATTTACAAGCGCTTAAAACAGTAACCCCTTAACATACTTACCCCTAAACCTGGTTCAGTGGCTTCGTTCGATTTAAAAGGACTGGAAAAGTGGTTCGATGGCTGAAATCTTAAAAATCGGAAGGAAATTTTATATGGATGTTTGTAAATTCTTGTATTTTTCTCGTTTATAAAGGAAAATATCTAAATACTCGTACTTTATGTATTTATACCGAAATAATTTTATCCAATATTTAATTTTATTTGTAAAAAAAACTCACTTTTTTAATTTTAAGATATGGAAATGAAAGTAGCCCCTTAACCTAAACCAGTGACTCCATTAAATAAAGCGAAAAAAAGACAGCTCGGTGATTGAGGTCGGACAAAATGGTTCAATTATTTCATCACAAAATAGTTAGAAGTAAATGGGGCTCGGGCAGGCAGTAGTGCAGAATATTGCGCAGCATTCTGTCCTGAAAACGTGTTTGAAGAAAGTTCACGGCCGCGCGTTGACGCCACCACCTGCCGCCCCTCCCCCCGGGCCCCCTCCGCTTCCGCAAGCCTCCTTCCGTGCTCTCACCTCGCGCCCACACTGATAAACTCAACCTCAACCGTGCTTTATTAACATTTTCATGAAAGTAAACACCATTTATTAACTCATACACTACTAACATGACAGAGCTTTTAAAAGCTCTTTCACATGTTTGACCAACTCATGATGATTACGGAATTTGAACAAGTTGAGTAACAAGCATATCGAGTATTGAAACAGCATCTTTTACTTGCTGCAAGCAAGAGTTGTCTTCTCTGGTATGTGCGAGTACCTATATATATAGTAGTACCTATATATATAGTATATATAGTAGTATTATAGAAGATTTTTTTGTCTCAACATAAACTACTACACACAGTCACTAACTATATGTGCAAAACAAACATGGAGTCTATAAGTTGCCATTATTTAGAATATTGCTTACAATATTGCTCTTAAACTAAATTTTTCATCAAAAGAACTAAATACGATCATAACACTCGTACTCGTATTACGTACTACGCAGTGGGGACATATTTTTTCAATAAGGCTTTTGTAATGTGATGAATCAACGAGAAGTAATACATAAAAATGAAACAGACAACAACTAAATAATAAATAAATGCATAACTAGACTTTATAACTAGAGTTTGTATTTTTTTAAAAAAAGGTGATCTGAAATATCTGTACTTAAAGTTCGTTAAGATATTTTATAAAATGAGTAGCTGCTGCCCACGACTTTGTACACACGTTGAAGTAATTATTCGTAGTTAACGATAGAAACATAAGATTGTTTTGGAGTAAAAAGTATCCTAAATAACCCTTGCTATATTGCTTGCTATTACAGAATATTTGGTAAAAATCTGTTGAGTAGTTTTTGCTAGAAAAGTGAACAGATAAATCGTTAAAAAATTTAATAAACCTTGTTTTATGTTATGTACCCTATATACATTATACGTATCTATAACCATTAGGAAGACAAAGGCCAAGGATATTTTTTAAAATGTTTCTCCAAAAATTACTGCAACTGGTATTTAATCTGAAGAATGTGTTTTAAATACTTGTTATGCATATTTTATTACCAAAAGGCAGACGAGTTGCTTATAATTGGCTAGCTATCACTTTGCCGTATACATATACACTTACACATACACTTTTTTTTGCTTGTGCAACATTCAATTCCTGAACTTGAGTATTTTTACGTATAAAATTCAACAACATTTTATGCATTACATATTGGAGGACGAATATTTTTGTAGCTCCTCGAACCAAATCTGTCCACCGCTTCGAGTTGTATATTAATTATTAGGTACTATTTTTCCGCAAAATGTTCATCAAAGTTTAGTTGCTTGTTATTAATGTAGAAAAACATACAAATAAGTCAAGATTTAATTTTCAATAGCAGGCATATAACGCAAGCATTCCCCAACGTTAAGAATTTACACCCACCAAAAATATTAATGATATATGAGATAATGCCACGATAAATTCAACTTTAATAAACAGCCAAATCCAGAAAGAATGATGTATTGCCAATCGTGAGTTCTTTCTATGTTATAAGATAGCGCACAAGAAGCCAGCTCTCCTGTTGGTAACGTACGACCGTCACCTGAAGACATCATAGATGTTACTGATGCGTTTATATTCCATGGCTGGGGTCTTAGGCCATATGTGTAAAATTAGCAGTGACTCTACTTTCCAGCGCGAAACACGACACTGACGAGCATCGGCACGGTAGCGGTGACACCCCATTATTTCATAAATCAGTCTTCGCAAAACATACGACGCTTATTCTAAAAAGTATTTATAGCTCATGGGAAGCTGGAACATTTTGTAAAAGACGCAATAGAGGATAGGCAAAGCTTGGCCTTGACGCGTTCGTTGGCCGCGCGCGGCGCGTGTAAGCCGCGATAATTTCGGCAGTTGTGTGGAGTGTACTGACCCCGCCCGTTTGCGTCGCCAATGATCCTTGACTTTATTTAAATCGCCTATACCTATACTGGCTTGTATATATTCACATTATATACCGAGCACTTTGTTATTGTCATGACATGATAGTTTTTACATAGTCTTTATCATATTTGGTAATATGTTTTGTTAGTAAGTTTCGGAAACATACGTGTTTTATCGCTCCCTATGAAAATGGGTTTTTATGTTTCTTGTGAAATAAGGTACTGTCGCGGTTGAGCTCGAAGATCACCTACATACCACCTGCATACCTGTCATAACTATATAAAGAGAGAATATACATATATGCCTTTCTGAGCTTACACCTAATACCTACTCTTTCATGAGTGGCTCTCTCTCTTTAATTTCTTGATGTGGGAAGATCAAAGCTCATTCAAGTTGCTTCGCTTTCCTATTTTTGCTTGAGAAAGTAATACGAGCACTAAAATAAATCAGAAGATATATAATATATAATGGATCGCTAAATGTGTTGGTAAGCGCATAACTTCCTTACGACTGGACCGATTTGGCTAATTCTTTTTTTATTGTGTTAGTTATTATCAGGTGAAGGTTCTTATAAAAAAAACCGGGAAAGTTGCTGGGATAATGGGAAAAATAATACTTTATTATTTTCCACACTGAACGAGTGGAACGAAGTTCGCCGGGACAGCTAGTTGCATAAATAAAAATGACTAATTATTAATTATTATATATTAACCCGGGAGATAATTTGTTTTCCGCGATAATTCTTTTATTAAAAAGCCATCTAATGCAAAATCGCCAAATGTCTAAATTAAATTGACTTTTAATGTCATTCTTTATCCATGAAAGACCTAAGG
This sequence comes from Calephelis virginiensis, assembly GCA_002245475.1. Classification (NCBI taxonomy): domain Eukaryota; kingdom Metazoa; phylum Arthropoda; class Insecta; order Lepidoptera; family Riodinidae; genus Calephelis; species Calephelis virginiensis. The sequence goes on from NJDC01004035.1 coordinate 63,900, forward strand.
TTCTATGGTGCATACAGTCGTTTACACTCTACAAAATCAAAAAACTTTTATCGTTTTAATACTATCGGAATCGCTTAAACTACCATAACCATAGCCATTACATATATAGCCACCATCAAAAGTCAGATTTTACATGTTATAAAATAAGTTATTCTTTTATGGGTGGTTTTCCTTTCCAAATTACTAAACCTACAAAAGCAACCGATAATATTAAAAAAAAAACTTTAAAGTTTTGGCAATAGGTTATTATAAGTCATGGTTCCTTTTGTTACCCACTTCCTCGTTCCACAGCTGACGGAGAAACCTTCTTTTAGATACCACGTTATTAGTAAAAGTTAAAAGAAATCGTTTAATGTTTTGGTATTGAGGACCGTCGGGAATATGATCGCGTGCCACGGCTCGCGAGGACACATGGTGTAGTTTTAAACAATAATTATTTGACAGTTGTTTATTTATGTAACTGAAGTAAAGCTGGAGAAAAGTTATTGGTGAAAGTGAATAATTATTTTGCGATAGACTTAAAAAGAAGAGGGAATCCAGGAAACAAAGTGCCATGAGAATTGTTTTAGTGCAGGTTAAGATAAAAAGATTGTACGGCAACCAAGTGACTTGATTTCTTACTTTATAGAAAATAAAGACTGTTAACCCTCTTCCATACGTAAGCACTTTTAAATAGTCATATGTTTCAAGTTGACGACTGTAGGTAGAGTGGTAGTACTAAATCTAGCAAGTTGTATTCGTAGTAGCCGATACTATCCCATCTGGCCACGGTGTTGTTATCTCATTCCTGTCGGGAACATACAACATTTTTTGTGTCATATACTAAGGCTCCTTGTGCCGTCTTTTAAGGCATATTGTGTTATTATCAAAAGCGGTAACTTTAGTCCGTATAAAAGAAATTGAGCCTCGAATACACACCTCGCAGAAATAACGAAGAAATTTGTATGGGTTAGGAAGTGGGGACGGTGGGACGATGGAGTCGGCGACCGCCGCCGCGTCCACTCAACTCCGCAAGTACGTGTAACGGTACGTGTACTGTACCGTCGGTTACTTTATGTATCTTCCAAATATACATTATATATCTATATCAGAAACAATGTTTTTTTCCACGGACAGGATTTGACACAAGACTTTAGTCTTCACTTAGAGAACAACACTAATTAAATATCGATGTTATAAATATAAAATCAGATTTGAAATTATTAGTAATTAGATTATAGATTGCTAAGTTGACACAGCGAGTGAGCGATAAGCAAAAGTTAATATTAAGCGTTGTAGCCTCGGGGATCGGCCAATACATCAACATCCAGGTAGACAGTATACATGTTCTGTATCCACATCCAGAAAATTTTTAGTTAAGGCTTTCCACAACTTTAAAAGACAAACAAGCATACATCAGTCATGGAAACAAATACACAACGACGTAAGATTGTAATGGTAGTTTCCATCCGTAATAACAACATGAAAGTGTCGGCCGACTTCGGAACTTTACACGAAATAGAGATTTATTCGCGAGGTTTTAGGTAAGTGTGACGACAGTCTATAGGATGACATTATAAAATTTTAGATTACACAATTTTATTTTTTGATCATTTGAAGATAATTTTAATATGTTTTTTTTTTAATCCAAACTTTAATACTAGTGTTTATTGCAAAAGTTTCCTGACTTTATTTGTATGTATGTCGTCAGGTTGGAGAACCATTACAAAATAACCAGTGGCCATGACCCACGTAATTGCCGAGGAGCAAATTTACACCATCTGCTAGGGTAACAATAGATGAAAAGAAATATTTAACCCTTAGCCAACTTCCTTTCAATTTCGATTTTTAAGGATTTGAGTTTTTTACTGCGCAAAAAATGCAGGTACAGATAGAAAAAATCAAGATGCGAATCGACCTACCCCTTCTTTTTATCTCAAGTTTCACGAACAGGTAAAATCAGAGTTTTTGCTTAAAGATATCTTTGTGCAAGTTCGCAATACTCTGAAGTTCAAAAATAAATTATTGTTGAATCGAAATTTTTTCGGGACAAAAAAGGGTCATTCGACTTTTTTTAGATTACGTTTTTTATAGTTCCTTTTGTTGGCAGGATTCATAACCGACGTTCCCAGATAGACGTGTTGTAAGTTCGCTAAACGATGCGCTCGACAGTCCCTCAGTCAAATAACTCTGATAATGATCCAATATCAGCGGGATATCTGTAATATTTTTCAATATTATCCTATTACAGTAAGAGAAATCATTTATTTAGTTAAATAAAACACATAAGATTAATATGTTGCAATAAATCAGAGTGAATTCTGTCGACTTTGTCCAACACCTTTCTAAAGAACTGTTGACAATGCCTTTACTGTACTATTCATATTTCTTCTTTAAATTGGAAACATTGTGTTAGTTTGTACAGTCAACTTCATTGTCCTATATTTGGGCGATAATTAGACATTTAATTATTGGGGTCCAAACGATCGGTCATGCTTTCCGTCCCAGCTATTATTGCTTAACAATGGGATACGGAAAAAATCGTGCGGTTTATGAAGTCACAGCAGGATTCGGACATCATTAAAGCTGGGATACAATACTACTACTTGATTTATGATTAACTAACTTTTGCTCGCGGCTTAATCTCCCTGCCCTGATATTTTTTACGTTTTACCTTTATTCATCTCCGCTCCGATGCAAAAATCTGGTTTAGATTTTATATTGACAAGTATTTCACGCTCATAGGGGTATAACTAGCCGTAACTACGGTAACCACGACTAGCCTAATACCACTCCCAGGTAAATGTTGTGTTTTTGATTACAAAGTTTTCTTTTTATTGCCCAGTCAGGAAATCGAACCCGGGACTTCTTGAAGTCAAGTTCAACTCCACACCGCTAGACCACACGGACCATTTCACATCAAATCCTTTAAATTAAAATTGGTATAGTAGACACCAATTTAGAGACGCTAGATCTTTTTATACACAAGATGAATGTGATGTGCCATTCCCGTCGGCGCGCGAGGGTATAGCTGTGAACTGTGGCCGTCCCATTGGGTATGCATTAGGAGTTGCACGACAATTGCAAATTGACGACGGCAGATCGCGGGGGACGGACGGCTGTAGGGCGAGCCCCGTTAGGGTTACTGACTTGCCCGCTACAGCCTGGTGCATTGTGCTCTAAAGAGAACGCATTGCGTGCAATCATAACTTGCCTCAACTAAACTATACCGTTTTCCCTAAAGTTCTTTGTACTATAGTACATAGTCAAGGAAGGCAAACTTGCAGACTGATATTCGGATGGTTAGAAATACAATTTTGCCTGTCGTCTTAACCTACGTTGAGTTACTTTTTTATGAAGTCACTAAATATCCAGCAAACTGTATTATTAAAATGGCGTAAGTAGTAAGAAACAGAGTGGTGGTACCCAACTGACCTAGCTGTTGGACTTCACCAGCAAGTCTGATTAATTGTAGCAATGGAATAATCTAGTTTACAGATAATTTTACTATCGCGCAATAGGGTCGTTACGTAGCCACGTCACAAGCATCAACTTTTGAAAATTAGCCAGAACGTAATCCTCGTTATTTCATATTTACCTACGCGTGAATGAGTTCGGTATTACTGTCATATTTTCCTAACATTAGATTGGTCTTAACAGATTAGATACATTTATAAAAATTCAATGTTAATTGATAATTGAATTTTAGACAAAATTAAATGTATTGGCAGAATTCCATTCTTTACAAGGGCTTTGACGAACCCATAGAGCCCAACGATATCCGTAACGTAGTATTATGACGTGTGTATTATGTCAATAGTTTTCTTAACGGGAACATCACAACCGCAACATCATCCATACGCCGTGGTCGATCTAGTTATTTTTATGGAGCATGTACAATGTCGCTTACATTACAACAACACATGTATATTGAATCGAGCAACTGTCGAAAAATTAGGCTCGAATTAGTGAAACGTTGACTGCATTATAATCAGGTAATTCAGATTGACATGCTAATGTCGTATTGTTTTTATGTAGTTTCGGTGGTGGGCGCATAATGTTTGACTCTAGTTTTATAATATCGGTATACAGTTTGGTTTGGCCTCACAGGAAACGGATAGGGGTCAACGCTCGAAATGGTGTCGTTCACTGTCCAAGGTGGCTACTGAACCCGAACCTGCCGTCCTTGAAACTGCTACCAAATTCGCCAATCACCAATTGACATGCCGCCATATCTTTTACATGTTAGCATTATAGCCGGTACAGGTATAACATCACTAACATTCGTACCCGACTTCCTCGTCCTTCATTTTATTGTATATTTTTAATTTAAGCCTGCGGTAATTTGTAATGACGACTTAATTATAACATTTCACTACATGGCATGAAAGTATTATAATATTTGAATCTTTATAATGTACAAAACAAAATGGGTTGCTAGTTTAAATCTCTAAAAAAATGAGGATTACTCGGAACAATTCGGCTGTTTCTTGATTTTTTTATGAAAGTTCGATTAAAGTTCTGTGGGAAAGGGAGAAAAATTGTAAATGTATATCAACGAGCAGAAATCACTCTTAAAAAATGAAAAAACATGGTATATCGTTTTAGTAATTACTCGTATGTAAACATCATATTTAAAATATCCCCTTCATTTTGTTTATAATTTTCTTTAGTTATACTTTGATTGCGGCTATTATATAAAAAGACAGGCTTTATTCGTAGACAGTATGGGTTTAAGGAAGACGCAGTGCTTTGTTGTTTGTAGCCACTTCGGCGGTGCTGTGAGTTTAGGCTAGTTGTACAAAGAAATTATTTAATTACTATCTATAATCTAAATGAAAATGATTACGCGCTGTGTCCTACGACGTAGCAGTACGCTACGCAGGTAAAGCTTGTGCGTTAAAAAACGAGTTATTTACGTTGTATCAGAATAAAAGTGAGCCCAATAAATAAATAGATAAATATCCCTGGACAATTTTCACAAATTGAATCTAACTCCAAAGTAAGCAAATTATATGCTTGTGTTATGGGTGTTAGTCAACGATTCTAATACATAGAAATACTTAAAAATTCTAATACATAGATGTACCTGAATAAATTTAATGAACACCCAGGCCCGGAAATGCAGACATTTAAATATTCATCACACAAAGTCGGAAATCGAACCCGAGCCTCGCGGTTGGTCGATGTAGTTAGTAGGTACGCTAGCCACTCGACCAATTCAAATTGTTTTGTTATCATATATCTTAATATATATAAAATACGTGTCGCTTTGTTTGTCCGCGATGGACTCCTAAACTACTTAACTGATTTGAATCAAATTTGCACACCGTGTGCAGTTTGATCCCACTTGAAAGATAGGATAGCTTACATCTCAATTTATAATAAAAAAATTAACATCCGAGCGAAGCCGGAATAGACAGCTAGTTATATATATAAATTACGTGTCATGTTGTTTGTCCGCGATGGACACCTAAACTACTTAACCGATTTTAATCAAATTTACACGTGCGGTTTGGTCTAACTTGAAAGATAGGATAGCTTGCATCTAAATTTTTCGCGAGCGAAGCCGCGGGTAACAGCTAGTATATTATAATTTATAATACTAATTTAAATGGGCAGGTATCTATTACTTTACTATAATTTTTTGTTGTGTTAATAAATATTGTTAAGAGAAGGTTCTTATAAAGAAAAAAAACTGTTAAAGGTGTTGGGAAAGTGGGAAAATAATACTTTATTTTTTTCTGAAACTGAAGAGCCCAGCTTCCGGTTTGCATTTGTACGCATTAATAAACGTCTTTTATATTTACGAATATTGAAATAGTTTTCTATAAATTTTAAAGAAAGAAAAAATTTCGCCCCAGACAGGATATTACATAAATATATATAATGTTACATATTATAAAACAGAAAAGTAAATGGGGATATAGAATACGATAATACGGTTTTGCAATTCAACAGCGAAACGGGGCTGATAAAAACTATATACTGAGCGAGACCACGGGCCAGTGACCGCCGAATCTCAAGGTCTGCAGAACATCGTAAACAAGTGGCGACGTATCGGTTCGTACAATACACGCTCTATACACTCACCTATCACTACAACACACATAGATAAGGTATACATATATATGTGTGTGTGTGTGAACTCTTTGCTTTTGTCTACAGAACAAAAGCGTTGGTAACTGTTGACTTAGAAAGCTGATGTTACTGCTGCTTCTCAACCGAAAAACTTTTTAAGAAACGGTTCTAACATTGACGGAGGCGTAAATAGGGTAGCTAGCCTGTTTTTCTTAAAATAAAATGCGTAGACATTTGTGTGAAATTTATATATATCCCGGTAATTAGAACTACTTTATATATGATGACGACAAATCGACGAATTTCCTAAAGAAAAAAGTACATGTCACCTATAGATGCCAATCTAAAGCTGAGGGACGTAGCCTCTCTGTTGTATGTAGGTAAATACAACACTTTATTACTATACTATCTTGACTGGAACACAACGTTGGCGAGCTCTGATGCTATAGCGGTAGAAACATATGAGTCGGAACCAAACCAGGCAATTCTGAAACTCCGGCTGGTTGGCAGGGCTCTGTAGCATTCCCCCAAGGGTCCAAGCCTTGTCGTGGCGGAAGGGCTGAGTAACTGGGGTCAGTCAGGATCCCGGTGAAATAAATTGGCAGGGACGAAGGTACCTGTCCCCACTGGAACCCTGAAGTGGTGCACGCTGTGTCTCCGTGCACCACTTCTGAGGATATGTGGATCGCGAGATCAAGCACCGCTGGGGCAGTAGAAGTGTGCGAAAGCGTCCCCACAGCCCCGGTCCCTGGCGAAGGGGAGGACACCGTGTGATTTTAGTGGAACGGAGTCCGCTATAACCCGTCACTTCCGGCCCCGAAAGTAGCTTGTATCCATGAGGATTTCCACACGTAAAAAGGGCTCTGTAGTGTAAAGGGCTGTGTATAATACGAGTATACATATAGCATACGTCCTTTAGAACATTCAAACAAGTTCAGTTCACTCACGGACAATATTAATAATCAATCCTAATCCAAAACTCGCTGTCCAAGATTGATATTTTGATCCATTTTTATGTTATCGCTTGCCAATAATATATCTGTGCACAGGATAAATATGAGAATGAGGATAGGATAGGCCGGCGGATACGCAGCTATCTAGATTGCTTGAAATCCATTAGATTGAGATACATTATTAACATTGGCCGTAAGTCAACACAAATTTTATTATAATTTTGAGATTTATCTGCTTCTGTAAGTATTCTTAACAAAAGCCATTATAAGAGATAAAACCATATAAGAATAACGTCCTAATATTATATATTCCGGTCTTTGACCTCTTTGGAAACAAAGTAAAAAACAAAAACTTTTGAGTACATTCACATGGTCATAAAGTTTTTTACATTTTAACTATTACGGTCAAGCGAGCATCCGGGGCACCCCACTACATAATAATAATTGCGATTCTCTTTTTAAATGCATTCATAAGTTTTAAGTGATAATGACGTCAACATTTATTCTTAGAAGAAATAAATGTATACATTTCTTACACACATTCTAACAATAGTAGAAAGTTTTATAAGCAAATGGAAGTGCTAATACGCAGATGGATATTCCGATGGTATAAAACCATCTCTCCTGGCTGATGCTGAAGCTGGTCTGAGGTAAAGTTGTTAGTTATCTTCAGACCGAAACATGACAATGGCGAATATTCACGTTATAGGTAGGACAGTCGCTTCAATTCAAGAGAGTTATCATAAAACTATAACCATGGACACAATCATGATATTAGTGACAAACACCTGTTCGGTTTGTGCGGCCCGGAACCAACACTTCTCGTCTTAAGTTTATAAATACAGTTTTAGTACTTTTAATGTTGTAATATCTATCAAAGGTCGTTATCTGTTTGTTTATCTTTTAACCAACATTTCGAATTTATAATATACTAGCTGCTACCTGCGGCTTCGCCCGCGTTTTCACCGAAACCCGGTGTGCGATCGGGATTAAAAATAGCCTATATGTTAATCCAGGTCACAATCTATCTGTCTTCCAAATTTCAGACAAATCCGTTCAGCCATTCGAGCGTGAAAGAGTAACAAACATCCATACATCCATACTTACAAACTTTCGCATTTATAATATTAATAGGATATGGAAATAAGGTTTTTTCACATTGAATTTGAGAGTTAAATGATTCTTTGTTTACAATTTGTTCCGTACAAAATATATGGTAATAGCTCTGTTATTTTAAAGTAAATACTTATATTTTACGAACTAAACAACATAGACTATTTTAAGTAACTACTTAAAAATTTGAAGACTTCGAAAATAATTATCGACGTATGTGTCTTTATGAGAGGTTTTCTGTTATCTATGAACCGAATTCAGACATCCCTTTTTTATAGACTCGTCACAAGTGCCTCGTGTAAAGTGAATGTGCATAAAAATATATTAAATTCTATTCTATTCTATTTTCAAAGAATGTACTTTCTAAGTGGTCGAAGTCTAATTCTGACGATGGAATCCCAGGGGGATCGAGGATAATTTTCAATCCTTGTATACTTTGACGACATAACATTGAAATTGAAGTCGGGTTTAACAGTTTGACTGTATTAAATTTTAACAAATACCTGAGTGAAACATTCTTGTTGTACTGACTAACAATTTAATGTAGGCATTGTAGGAACAAGGAACAATATTTTTTCGAAATTTACAAGATAAGTCTTGAGTCGTCCAGACAGACAGCCCTCTCAACTTGCCCTGTCTGCCGTTACGGACTAGTACCTCAAGTCTACCAGGTTAGCAAGGGACCGGAAACTGCTGGTGTCTAAAAGCAACGGTCGTTCCTTACCAGCAATGTGTTCTCTCTTAGCGCTAACTTATCTTTGCTACAAAAAAATAAAGTGTACAGTAGGTACGTAGCACATCCACGAACACAATTCGTGTCTACGTGTTGTTTGGTATGTGTTTAATTTCACTTTATCAAGTTCAATGACATTTTATCATATTACCTTGAATTTATCGTGCCTTGACTAAAGTATCGACGTTTTAGACTTAAGATAAGGAAATATTATTTCTTTCCATAGTTTTTAGAATTAAATAAAAGAAATTAGGTTGCAAAAGACGTCATTTGTATTGTTATTTTTATGACTATCATAAGATATTCATGATGGATTTTTTTTGTTCGAAGGATATATGTATTACTAATTTTGCCCCCGTAACATCGATGGTCTGTATTATGTCGCTTTTCGAACCTTCAAGGTAACACATATTCTGTGTACGTCTAAGATATCAGATTTGTATCTGTACAGACGACGGTAGTGTCAATCGTTAAACTGACAGTATTTTCTATTCTCTTGTTCCGCGCTGGAAAGTAGACTAGCCTCCACATGACACAATCCTAGCCATAGCAGAGCGGTGCACCAGTAACATCGGCGGTGTCTATAGGCGACGGTTGGCTCTCACCATTAGGAGTGCCACCGTATAACACAAAAAGTATTTAGCCATTAGAAAGTATAATTAAAATGTGAAACTCATTAATCAATGTACATATAATCTTTATCTTATATTATATTGTAAAAGTTTCAAATTGAAAACTGAACATAATATATTATGTAATGTATCCCAAACCCGTCAGCAGCCATATGTCAATAATCAAGTCTAACGAGTGGAAAGTTCAAAGGGGGCAACGACATCAAGAATAGCCGGCGGCGGCTTCTTTGACGAGCGCTCACTGGAAAACCAAGTTAATTTGCACGACATTTGATTGCGTGCGAGCCGCTAGTGTCTGTCGTCTAAACCAGGAACAGATATCTTGCCTAGGGTTTCATAGAAGCCGCCCTTTTTGCGCGATTCTTCCCTATGATTTTACCCACGAAAGTCATATAATTTTATACCGAAGAATTTTTCATCTTTTGTGTATAAAAATCCTAAGAAACTTAAGTATTGGAAGGCAAACAATATTATGTATTACCACTCCTCAAGCCATAACCCGATGATTGCAAGCAATAACGTTATAGAGCTTCGAGCTTTTTGTTACATCACTAGGACATATAGGTAACTGACAACTGTCGTCGAAAGAACATCATCTTTTACTCGTATAAAAAAATTATATTATTATAATACTCGTATTTAGAGGTTATTTTGGGAAGGAATATCCAAAAGGAAGACAAAAAATAGAACTACATGCAGAAAAGATAAGCAATATATTATGTCATCTTGTTTCATTGCTTATTTGCTTCATAATATTTGACTATATTATTATGGGTATTGGACTTGACTACATGAGGTCCCGGGTTCGAATCCCGGGTCGGCCAACTAATAAAAAAAAAATGTTGGTCGGGATTGAAAATGTGCCCGGTTGGCGATAGGCTTGCCACCTATCACATTGTGGGACTTAGTGTCTTCGGCTAGTCGTGGGTGCCTTGGTTGTACCTCTGCCTACCTCTTCGGGGATATGGGCGTGAAGATATTTTTTTTTCTTAATATTATGACGGTAACAACAAATTCGAATAAAGAGAGGTCGCACGTGCCACGAGAGGTTTTCAGACTAAAAAGGCTTCAGACTACAGATTATACATAAAAATGAAACTACATTTCCATTGTCATCACACGTGACCGGATGGAACGATTTCGATCATCCTATCTTTATCGTGTTAGTTATTGTCAAGAGAAGGTTCATATGAAAAAAAAAACAATGTTCATTGTTAGAACAGGACATGTGTCGACTTAGCTAGTTGATTTGTAAAAAAATATTTTACACACTAACACATATGTAACAAACGTCATGTGTCTGCGGTTTATGAAAGTCTATAGTTAATCTGAATAAAAAAATTAGCCTAAATTGTCACAATCGTAACTAACCGTA
>NJDC01004035.1:83446-101963 GCA_002245475.1 Calephelis virginiensis
TACTGTCCTTAATTAAATGTCCAGCTACAGAATTATACCTTAAAATTGAATACATGTTCAACCTTTGATATTAAATACTTTTTTCTATTTATTTATTCCTTTATTTACAGACATTTAGAGCATAATCATCGGACCAAATTATGCAAATAGTAGTTACTGAGAAATCAATAAGGTTTTATATTTGTATGTACATAACCGGTTATTGTTCTTCACTATCTTGCATGTCCCTAATTAGTTGACCACAACCGTATATGTCAAAAAAACAAAAATACTAAGAAAACATCTTAAAATATTTTATCACATGCTACAAAAAAATAAGGGACGGTAACTATTATTTTACAAATCGTAATAAGAACTAAATCTAAAATTGTGCTAACCAAACATTGGAGTCATTTAAATATTCAATTTTTTGTAAATGTCACGATAAATGTCATTTTCATTTCAATATAATTTCATTGGTATCTTTAGAATACTCATTTTCTGCTCTATAAAATGGCAAAATGCCTCATTACATAGTATTTTTTTACGTAACTTAAATTTCATAACAGGCAAATTCAAAATATTCTCTTGTTATATACTCGCACACAAGTTGCTATGAAAGATATCGAAGTTGTATCTTATCTATTTTTTTACGAATATCTTATTTTTATTCCCAGTTTTGACATTATGCCTATCCTTAATCTTTTCCAACATATGGTTATTCTGTCTTTTATACATTATGTTTTCATAGAGCTAGAGACGTTAGAGGAGGATCAATTGTAGATTGAGGATATGCAACAAAGTGGAACGGATTCGGATGCATAATTGATTATTTATTATTAATTATATTGTTCTTACAACCTTTAGGACTTTGAACTGTACAAACTTTTGATCTGTCAAATGTGATTGACGTTATATCCATCCACCCCCCTTTCCCTTGGTCACCGAATTGTGCGGGAACGGATGGATCAATTTTGCTAATTTTTTTTTGTTATATTGGTTACATAACAAGGAGAAGGTTCATGTGAAAACAAGTAACATTTAAAGTTAGGACAGGATAACTTTTGTTGATTCAGCTAGTTCAATATATAAAGTGAGATGTGCCACTTTGTGTGCCGGTCGGCAGTAACTGTAAGTTCCCCTTTAGACTATTTATAATTACAGAATGATGCCACTTTTTTACTAAAATAAATATTATTTAGCCGCGTACATCTTAATTATAGCAGACAGAACCTATTCTGAATACTATTTAGTTAGTTATTTTATGACATTGGAACAAAAAGGCAGAGGGTCTTTATGAGGTAAACTATAAACACACAAGCTGTTGTTATGGTGTACTTGAGGATAGGTTTTAAAAGTTTTACGTTTTCTGCCAGCGCCTTTATTAATCAGCTACCGTACCCTCCAGATCAGAATACGACAGAGACGAGCACTGCCATTATGCGTTGGCCGTTATCTAGGAAACCTTTGGGAAATCCGTCAGCGCGATAGCCTCCCAATAACATTTAATACAGGGTGTGGTATTTTGTAATTGAATATAGCTAAGTATCGATAGAGGATATGCAGGAAAGTGGAACGGATATCGGTGCACCACAATGCAATATGCATAAGTGCAGCAGTGCGTGGTGACCGTGGGGCGGGCGCGCTGAGGTAACAGGTTCCGGTCCACGGCCCTGTCGCTGCTCGCCACGTGCATCCGACTCACATTTGTTTCGCGAATACTTTACATACATTTTACGAATAAGACAATTAAGACACATAAGCAGTTGATCTGGCTGAACGTATGTCTACGTTCAACCAGATCAACCTGAAGCAAGTCTCACCGTATAGCCGACTATTATAAAAAATACAATAATAATCCTCGATTTTATGAGAAAATAGACTTCGTATCGTATGGCATTAACGGCTACTAACAGTTTGTATGGTTAAAGCATGGTTTTTCTTATTTTTCCTGCAGTTTTCCCGGTATTTCTTTTCATAAGATCCTTCTGTTGACAATAACTAATACAACTAAAAATAATTATCAAAATTGGTCCATCCGAACGGATGGGTGATGACTGGTCTGGAGATGGTGATGGAGGGCTGGCCCTAGTGCGATGACCACGCGAAAAAATACTCCCATTCGGGTGGTCACCAACTAACGGCTGACCGCCATTTCTATGTACCTATGTAGGTAAGTTTCGTGAAATCTTTAGAAAACCTTTTTTAAACACAAACAAAAAGACTGCGCTTTATAAAAATAAAGATAGATCTAGAAATACAGACATATCTTCACGCTAAGTCCCTTACCACGTAAGCACAGTTAGAAGTGCCAAATGTCAAACTCATTATTGCGGATGCAGTAAGCAACACCACAGGTTTTCAGTCACACTCTCATTTCGACAGCATTTATCCTACTTCCATACTTTTTCTGACATATCCAACTTTTGCTGAAAAATACAAAATCGTTGGGATAATCACAAAATTATGTAATGCTTTGCATAATTCTGTACTTAAAAAATAAAAGTATTTATTCTTAGTACAGTCGCAAAAAAGGATTTAGACCATTATCCTCATGAAGGGCTTCACACCGAAATCTTTTTGCTGTCTAATCACTTTCTACAAAACTCGTTAAGACCAAAAACAAAATAAATTATCAGTAATATATAACTAACCTATTAAGTTTAAGAAATAGAACATCGTCCTCTAGGTACTCTTTCAGTTTTCATTCTTTTACGTAATACATAGATAAACACAAAATCGACTAAAGATAGGTAAATCTTAAGTATTTTTTTATTTAATTCAATTTGCTAACTTTGTAAATTCATCGACGAAAATCGAAAAATAAGAACATGTTCAATATTATCATTTTTCAAATATATTAACATAAATAATAGTTAGGTAATAATGCAATAATTTATAACTTTATACCTATCACAAACTTTAGCACCTAGTAAAATATTAGATTATAATATTTTCACACATTCAAGACAAGTTGTTCCAAATGAAATATAAACATTGCGTTGTAGTATCGTGTAAGTACCAACACTGTACTCGTTAATACTTCTACCGGGTACCCAGGTACATCGCAAACTTCTATCAATCCTCACCCAATTTCCACTTAGGAACTATTTAATTTTAATTGAAGGTAGCTTTTATCAAATTATAAATATGGTGACAGATCTCACCTGCTATTCTACTAGGCGGCAACATGTCATCGTTGTGAACTTCCATAGTGACGGATTTAGGTTAGAACCGGCGCGCAGTCGACTACACTTTGGCGCGAAAGCACGACGCCAGGACTTTGTCAAAACGCGTGGGCGAGCAACGCGCATGCGTCCTGTGACGTCAACTCAACCCCCTAACACCTACATACTAAGTCCCCTTTAATAATTATTGACAATAACTTACATTTTTTGTTCACTTTCGCATAAACTTCCATAGGTATGTTATTCACATCCATTCCATAACTCACAAATTCAAGATAAATACCTACATAGTATGTAGATAAGTAGGTACATGTTTTACTAGAACATTTTTTTTAAGATAGAATATAAATTTCATCTGATATATTCGTAGTTATTTAAGACAAAACATCGATAAATAAAAAAAATACATAAATATACATAATATAACAATACGGGGTTGGGGTCGACCGAGTTCAAGGCCGTCGTCGTACCATGTATCTGCCCCGCCTGCCTCCATCACCCTCTTTCCATTTGCACTAATCTATTAACAGTCTATTTTAGATCTAAAAGCATAATATACGTATTTAGAAAAAAAAATAAAAACCGCGTTATTTTTTAATCAAACAGATATGTTATATGTAATCTTAGTAATAAACATGTTGATTGATAAATTATTTTATACTCGTAAGAATAATGTCGCAGTAATTTGTTAGAATTTTTATTAAAGTTTTGGTTTATTGATCACCTTTCTTTTTTTCACGCCATATTTAACAAAAGGAATATGATACAATATTGTTTATACAATTAACTAGCGCCATCTATCAATTTTATGTGAAACAAGCTACTCAACGCAAGAGGGCGCTAATCCATAATGAATGTGATGATTCAATAACAGTTTCTTGAATGTAACTAGAATATAAAAGGAAAAGGAAATGTTAATTTAAACTGAATCATATTAATTTAATGATATATAGTATTATTTCAGTTTCACCAACTATTCATTTTTTAATTTTTATACATTTAAAAGTATCTTTCAAGTATTGTAATTTTTTTCTACATAGGTATTTTCGTTTTGCAACTAAAAGCAATTTAAAAAAATATAATCTTAACTTCTACACACATAATAGTGGCTTCCAAGATAATTTAATGTAACATCTATATATTTATATCACCCGGAAACTGCGAGAGCAGGATGGCTGAGGTCGTTGACCCCGCTCCCTAACCTACTCTGAGTATATTTAGAGCACGTTGATTCCCCGTTCACCGTCAACGGTGCCACATCTGGGTCAAACGCTGACTCACAGTTAATCATCAATCGCAGTTTAACGTAACACTGACAGCCTAACGTGGAACACCATGTAATCGACGCTCCATATAGGTACCTATGTTCTATACTTATTTAAAAAAAACTTTAAATTTAAACTTATTGTATTGTATTTTGTGATAAATTTAAATAGGACATAGGTACTTTTTGTTCAAATCGTTAAAGTTAAATACATACATATATAATAAAACTGTAACTAAAGTTTGTTTTTTTTGTTTGTCGTGATAGGTTATGAAATATGTTTTATATATATTTATTATGTATCATTATATGGACTTTTGGACTTGGACTTTTTAGTAAATTTTCTGTAACTGTTATATAGAAGGTTCGAATTTAAGATGTTTATATTTTCACATCAATACCTATTTGTTGTACCTTTTGATTGGTTCTAACTAAAATTGGGTCAGCTTAATGGTCATCGAAATTTGATTTGTGTCTTTGTAATAATAATATTTCATTGTTCAAAGTTAGTATTGCAGATTTGCTTAGCCATTTTTTAAGTACACATAATATTTATTATACTAATGACAAAATATTGCATTTTCATGTTTTATTTTGACAAGTATTTACAGAGATTGACATTTGTGAATTGTGATCTCTTAAGTTTATTTCAGTTTATTGTTAAGTACTAAAAAGCGTATTTGATAGTAATTATTTAAACTAAACTCTATATAAATCTCGCACTGCGTACGGCTAAAGCAATAAGTTAGCAAGCGCAAGTGTCTGTCGCTGGTTAATCATCAAAATATTAACAACAAAGAGTAAAATTGGAACACTATTGTAAATACAGATTATTATCTTTATTTTCTCCGGAGTTTAGTAAAGTAGATAGACTTTATCTCACAAAAAAGAATTGACTAATAATTTCTTAGAAAACAAAAATTGTAAAACGATTGGTGTAACTTAATTGTGTTTTACATTTTAAATAAATATTTAAGAAAAGGTTCAACAAATACTATTTACAAAATATTTACGAACCAACTCAGTGGTTCATCTAAATTCGATGGCATAAAAAATGAGGCGACGATGTTGACAGTTGGCAGTTGGTGTTCTCAAAATCGCGAGGCCGCTTTTGTAGCGAGCGTTTGTCAGGTTACCGGGTTAGGAGGAAATATCACACAGATAAAATAAAAGCTGCGACTATTCATCAGATAAGGCTACTGACACACAAATGGCGTTTTTGGCGGAATTAGTTTTTGGTTTTTCACAGCTGTAGGCTCTGGCCTTTAGTTTTCGCAACAATTCACGTCTGGTGATCGTTTCATTCTTCACAACACAATTACACAATTATATAATTATTGTCCTTGACATATTGCAGTGTTTTTAATACGTCATTTATTCGCAAATTTATTTTCAACATTTGGAATTACATAATGTAAACTGCTTTTAATCAAACAATAGCCAGTTAAAGCGCTTTATCGCTCAAGGAATTATGTTTATTAATTCAGTGAATATCTTAATTTAAACAATAATTAAAGTCGATGATTATGTATTATACAAAAGTTTATATTCAACTACAAATTACCTAAATACCCCCTAAAAATAAATAAAATGTATTAACACTGACATTCGTAGTCCATTATTTCGCGAACATCGTTGAATTATTGAACTTAAATCGATCCAAACTTGATTTACAAAATGAAAACTCGCAACGAGCTGATGATTTGTGTACGTTTCTCCAATTATCTAAAATATTAAAAATGCTGCGGATTTTCGTTATTGCAGAAAATATAAATAAACAAATCTGTACATTGGCCTTTTGAAGCTCACTTTTGTTTCACTTTAGCTTACGATTCGTAGCCCGTAGACGCGTAGTTTTCCCGCCGTAACAAATGCGAATAATACAAAGTTACTCTTAACTATACAACATATCATTGCTATGCATGATAAGTGTTTAAATCAGATTTTGTTACAGCGACAAAAACAGATGTTCATGTTTTTAATTGATGGAAGTAATTTTCAATCAAAGTAGTAAGTAAAAAAGCTTATTTACTTCATTGCGTATAAATAATGTTATTTAAGAAATAAGCGACGGTAGTTTTTGCTTAGTTTCGATTTTCGTAGGAATGCGACCATAATTATTTACTAAAAACTAGCTTAGTTTATGAAAAATATGAATGCAATAAATTTATTAGACCCATTTGTGTTATTATTGTAGCATCTTACTTAAATTGTTTTTAAGCCGGTGTAATTTTAAATAAAAAAAGTACAATGTTGAAATAAGCAATGGGTTTTTTCCGCTTAGTGTGCCTGGACGAGGTCCGCGCAGTATGACGCGAGCGCACGTCGAATTGAGGTCAGGGCGGCGCGGGCGTCGACCTGCAACCTCGTCCTCCCGGCCCCTTCACTCACACCACCCCGTTGCTACCCCAACTCTATGAAACTTTAACTCGACCTCAAGTCAACGGTAATTTCACCCCTGTTTGTTCAACTCCTACATCTTTTATTAATCCATTTACTTTTTTTTTATCCATGCGAAAAGATATGCGAAGCCCTTTCAAATTTAGGTTTGGTTTCTTTTTATTGATATCATTTAATTTAATTTTTCTGTGTTGTATATTAAATTGAAATAGATTTAAGAAATTAATCATTACTAGTTAGTAGTTTAAAAAAAATTTTGAATTCCAACGTTATTTTTATAATAATATCTTAAGGTATTCTTTTAAAACCTCAATGTTTCATATTGAATTATATATTTTTGGAATTGAAAACTTTAAAAATGTTATTGCACTTTTACAATTATGAACGTTGTACTAATTGTTTTTTTTTTATTTCATATTGTTGTATTTTGTGTCGAACAGACTTTTAATTATCTGGTAAACATATTTAAAACTTAGTTTTTCCTTTTAATATCGTTTTTATAATTTGTTACTTATTAGAAATTAATGTCGTATGAATATGAAAAATGCAAGAAAACAGAAAATGATATAAGTCCATTACCATTCCATAAATGATTCCTACAATTTTATGTATAATAACATAGTAACAGAAACTATTTAACATTTGTCTCTAGCCCTTGGATTTTAACATCGTTAAATGTTTAAGAATTTAGGTATATTGTTTATGTTCGGCACCTGGTGAAACTCCACTGTAGAATCACTTGTTTTATTTAACCCTCGTATTTTTCTACAAAAAAAGGATTTTATATAACAAATTTAAATAAAGTATTTGTTTAGCAAACAAGACTTTTTTACTCTAATGGTGTCTATTATTTACTCATAAGTCTGCGTTGAAAATATAAACAAACTAATAAGAATTTAAATCCATAACATACTAAATAAAATGCAACATCATGCTCATAAGTAGTAAAAAAAGTAATAAGATCTTTTTTATTTATTTATTTTATTATGCAAAATGATATATAATGTAGTGGGATATTAAAGGGACAGATTTAGTTATTCAAAACAGTTATTTAGCGTGGGGAGCGCGGGGCAGGACGGCGAGCGTGACCTAATTGCGAATAGGTGAACGAACTCGAGGCCTTGATCGCAATACAGTCCGCGGCGCACTCCCCCCCCCCTCCGTCCCTCCTGCCCCGCTCCCCCGGCCCGCGCGCCGCCGCTCGCCTTGCCGCGCGCCTTTGCCTTTACGTCACACCACACGCAATGTATTGTTTCACTATAACTCAAATCTATACTTTTCATTTGTGCTGATAAAATATTCAACCTCTTTATGTATTTTTTGAGGTCAACTTGTAAACATTTTAAGATAAGATTTTTAGAACAAATTTGTAATTTTTGTGGTTGAGATACGAATGTTTTTAGTTTTTTTATATTTTTTTTTGTATTTTTAACAACATTTTGCATTGTCTAAAACGATAATCGTTATTTACAAGACAACAAATTTAATTTAATTTTGTATATCTACTTTATTTTGTTTAAGGAAAAACGCTTAAAAAAAAAGCTTTCCGTAAAAAAATCAATCAAATCAAGTATAAATTAATTTAATCGTTATAATATATTATTTTTTAGAAAAAATCTTTTTATTTGTTGAGTAACGTAATGACTGTTTATATAGGTTTAAGTCACAATATAAATAAATAAAAATAAATTTAAAAGCTAAGTCTAGAACCCCATAATCAACTATTCTTATGAAAAAGATTCGCTTGTTAGATAGAAAGAGACAGTGACATTTAGTTATACTGCCAGTACAAAGTAGTAGGTGTTGCGAAACGAGTAATGTCGCTATTTGTGTGGATAGAGGTTTAGCGAGTGAGAGTGGGACAACAATAAGTCCCAAGGCTCTAGTTAGATTATTATTAGAGTATCGGCGCTAGGTTATTCTGAGGCGACCCAGATAGCAGTTGGGGCCGTTGACCGCGGGCCCTCTGTGCGCGCACGGCCTCCAAAATAAAATGGCATTCAGCGATGGGTTCTACTTGTGAAATACAACTCGACCATGATGTGATTGCCACCGCTCGGCTCACTCACTCTCTTGCAAATAATGCAATCTATTCACTTTGGCCAAATCCACTTGTTACATTTTTTCCACAAAGCTGAGGTTTGCAAGTCTTTAGTTCGTTAATTAATATTATACCTAGATCGAATGTTGATATTAATGAATAATTTTTGTTTAACAGTAGTAATATTTAAACTACAAGTTACAACATTATATCATATTAATATAAACATATTAATAATTCATGTTAATTTAAATACTTTTTTACAAAATAAAAAATATCTTCAGTTTTCAGTCTCTAAAGTCAACATATTACAATTTATTAATATAAATATTAGATTTTGACGTTTAAATAATAAAGACTCAAAGCAATAATTGTCTTAGGATAATAGTCGTCCAGTATGAGTCGGTAGTCGGTTATTAGCGCGAGAGATGTCGAATATAGCCGGGAAGGCCGAGGGCAACGAACTCTGCTTGACCCAGATATGTGGCCTGCACCCCCTCTCCCTCCTCCGCACCGTCTAACCATCTCGCGTCACAGGAAAGTGAAAAGGACATTGCATTGTCATATATTAAAATTATCGTCTATTATAATATTGAAGTGATAAACACAATTATGTAATGTTTACATGAAGCCACTGCCGATACCAAATGCAACTAAGTAAAAATAAAGTTATTAATGAAGTATTGAAATTAATAAGAAATATAGGTGATAAGTATGACAGAGTGTTATCAGCACGTGGTGCGTCGTAGAGGCATGCGATCAGCTGATCGCGTAACTCACCAGCTAGGACTCTGCCGAGAAGGACGTCGGAGTCAGTTGGTGGTTGCGGTGGGTGGACGTCAGAGGGGTCCAGGTGCTGGCGGCACTCGGTCACAGTCATGTCTATCGGGAGACGCATAAACCGTCGCGAGAAGGGCGCGTGTGGCCGGCGGCGGCGATAACTCGAATGGCGCCTCACAGCTACGCCGCTGCACGCCGAGGGGCGCTCGTAGACGCGCTACGGCCCGCCCGCCCCTACGGTCTCCCTTGATTCACTAAACTTACTTATAGCACTGACAAAAGCTTCTAGCTTAAGTTTTTATTTTGGAACTTCAAGCAAAGCAAGTAGCGGCAGACCATCTACAGTACGAGATGTGACTTTCAGCTTTTGTCACTTACGTAATGTACAAAATGAGATACCTAACAACAGGGACGGTGCTCACAAAGTTTAGTGCTAAATGCTTATACATATTACCACAAAAATTATGTGAACAAACTCAAACAACAAGTTTCATAAATAAACAAAAATTAAAACAACCGTACTAGACGATAACGTTCCTGAACTTTAGTCTACGATTCTTAAATACTTTTTGTTTAAATCTTGGAAATCTTATTTTTCTCTCTGTTTCAAAATGTTTCGTCTCAAATATGTATATAGAAACTACGAAAGCAACGCAGGGATGGAAGGTACACCGCGGATGTAGAGAGGAGAGTGAGTGCAGGGAATAGTGTGAATGGAGCGTTGGGTAAGCGAATAGCTTGGGATGAAAACCAAAATAATGGTGTCTGAAAGAGACGTAGCCAGAACGGATGTAAGAGTTTTGGTTGATGATGTAGTGCTGGAACAAGTGAATGAAATTGTATATCTTGGTTGTGCTTTTAGCAGGGATGGAAGGTACACCGCGGATGTAGAGAGGAGAGTGAGTGCAGGGAATAGTGTGAATGGGGCGTTGGGTAAGCTATTCCAAAGCGAGGTTTTGAGTCAAAAAGCTAGACTCGCTTTGCATAATTCTGTGCTTATTCCAACGTTATTGTATGGAAGCGAGAGTTGGGTATGTCAGAAAGAGCATGAAAGTAGGATAAATGCGGTCGAAATGAGAGCACTACGGAAAATCTGTGGTGTAACGCACGCTGACCGTATTCGTAACAATGAGATCCGAGAAAGAGTGGGATTGAAAGAAAGTGTTGGTGTTAAAATGCGAAAGGGCATGCTCCGCTGGTTAGGCCATGTGGAAAGAATGACAGATGAAAGATTGACAAAGCAGGTATACAATGCGAATGTGGATGGATGTAGGTACCCGGGGAGACCAAGGCTGACATTTCACGATCAGATCAATCGGATATTATCCGAGGGTGGTGTCAAGAGTCTCCGAAACCGGCGTGTTTGTATGAAAAGGGTTATGAATGTGAAGGAAGCAAGACAGGTTTGTCAGGATGGTGAGGTCTGGCACTCGATACTCTCTGCCTACCTCGTAAGGGACTTGGCGTGAAGATATTTATGTGTGTATGTATGTATGTACGAAAGCAACGAACAGCTCACAACGTTAAAAGAAAGATGAGGTTAATTAACAAGGTTAAACAATATAAAACGAACCAATTTCAACAAAAACTAACTAGTTTCTAAGATCGACGATCGTAGCATAAAACGAATCGCATGTAATATAGCGTTAAAAGATAGAATACTTTCAGTATTATCAGAAGTTTAACAAAAATATTACTGGGAAGTATAGAAAAAATGAGCCCAACCTAGTGTACTGGAAACCTAAATCTAAATTGGCGAATCGGTTCATACGCGGGAGAAGTTTATGGGCCAAGGCGACTAATTTACCGCTGAGAGCCTACCGGCGGTATCAGCTGCCGTAAACATGACAATTTTATAACCGTCGATAATTCTTCGAAACAATGTGCTATATATCTTTGACAGATAGTCAAGATACCGACACAACCGCTGTTGTTGGACCTACCTTCGTATGTTACGTGGCTTGTGGTTTATGTTCACATCTCTCATGTCCAGTCTTACAGAACGAAACAAACAATCTTCATGTTTTTTTTATGAGTAACATAAAGGAGATAAACAAAAATTTGAAGTAATGACTTGCATGTTTGAATATGGCAAAACAATTACTGTCAGTCCACGTCATTGTCGTATTCCGGTTTCTAAGAGTATCTGATGAACTAACAAGAATAAGATACTAATTTAATAGTTCAGGCTCTTTCATCTCATCTATTTTGGTATATACGAGTACGTAGTGTATTTCTTGTTTCGTTGGCCTGCATTCGTTGGCATTAAAATAGTTACCTATGACAGTAATTAAATTTTTCAGTTAACGTATTTCAATGGTGACACCTATTGTTTACTTAAATTTGACAGAATTTAACTTTAGATCGATTTTGTAGGTAAGGTAGCTAGTCAGCTTTCTTATAAGATACTAATTTAATATTTCAGGCTCTTTCATCTCATCTATTTTGGTATATACGAGTACGTAGTGTATTTCTTGTTTCGTTGGCCTGCATTCGTTGGCATTAAAATAGTTACCTATGACAGTAATTAAATTTTTCAGTTAACGTATTTCAATGGTGACACCTATTGTTTACTTAAATTTGACAGAATTTAACTTTAGATCGATTTTGTAGGTAAGATAGCCAGTCAGCTTTCTTATCAAGAGGATGAACATCCCAGCCTTAGATTAGCAACGAATTATCTACCATAAAAGAAAACACCGTCGGTATATCGAGACGAAGTGTCTTCTTGCAACTAAACAATACGTCTACTTGTTTTATTTTCAGTTCCATTAAATATGTACAGTATAAGTTATCTACAAATATCAAAAACCGCACAAAGCTATTATATTGAATTTTAAAAGATATATTGAGTTTTGGAGCCATCAAGAGAAAAGATGGGCACAGTTTTAAATGACTACAGAATGTCCTGTACACATTTAACAAAATCAAATAGTTTTGTTCAATTTTGTAAAGTTAAATTACCTACACAAGGGAAGTATTAATAAAGAAATCGGATTATTTTGTACTTCCCAGTTGCCGCCAAATAACCTCTTTGTTTGAGATGGGAGGCCACTACTTTATCCAAAACCCCGAACATGACTTTCTGTGAAGACCTACGACTAATTTTGATCAATTTAAGCCCGATCTTATCAAATCAGGTAAATAGATACAAATTTAAACTTGACTAACGACACATGCTAACGCACAACTCAAAAACTTAAAAAAATACATAATTTGTTTAGAACTTTTTGAACAAAATTTAATTCTTTACAATTAAAAATGTTATTTTTTTAAAGTGGTAGGCCTAATCTTTGTCAATGCGAATTCAACCCAAGCCAGTAGGGTTACTCTCAACGCTCGATTCATGTATTATTGGGAATTAGAATCGAATATGTCATTTTAGGTACTCCTGAACACAATTCTGGCGAATTATTGACATTTAGTTAATAGTAAATTATTTTATCCTATTCGCTGAATTTATTTGTAACTAAATGTTAATAATCCCCTTATACTGTGTTCAAAAGTACCTAAATTGACATATACGATTCCAATTTCCCATTTGCATGATATCGAGATTCAAGAGTAACCCTACAGAATATGATTAAGACACAGTTTCTTTATTGTGAGGAAAGCGGCGCTACAGAAAATGGGGAAAAATGTTTCCTGACGTTTGTAATGTTCATCATGACACGAATATCGGACAACTTGATATTTATTGTGTTTAGATTTTCGATTGATCTAGAAAGCATCAATCGAACAGCTTGTCGTAAAAACACTTTTACCTCAATTTTGCATGTTGTTTAACTAATTACACATACATACATAATTACAATTTATATAATTTATTATAATTACATACAACATAATATAGTCTTCTATATATAGCCTATATTCTATAATATAGTCTAATATAGTAAATAAATAAGAACCAATATGTTTTTTAACTGATAAAAAAGTCAAAGAACGAAGAGCTTTATGTATAAAAACATGAATCGTAATTATACAAATCAGTATCATGAAACAAAACTTGTACCCGTGTTACTTGACATTTCATACGGGCTAATTTGTTATTAGAAATCACTTTCTAAGTGTTTTTTTTTTTTAGATCTGAGTAATGGTATCTTAGTGCATAATGCATATTACTTTATATTAAAATAATATCACCTCTGTGGTCTAGCGGTTCAGTTGTTGGACTTGACTGCATGAGGTCCCGGGTTCGAATCCCGGGTCGGGCAACAAAAAAAAGAAAATTGGGTTTTTCCTAATTTTCTAATAAAAAAATGTTGCTCGGGATAGGATATGTGCCCGGTTGGCGATAGGTTTGCCACTTATCACATTGTGGGACTTAGTATCTTCGGCTAGTCGTGGGTGCCCTGGTTGTGCCTCTGCCTACCTCTTCGGGGATATGGGCGTGAAGATACTCTACTTAAAATAATACTATCTTGAAATTAAAGTGATTTTTATAGTTTTGTTCCAACCTTTGAATAATTTGATAGTAGAACAACAATAAAACGGTTATGAGTGTTCGTGTAAATATGGAGGCTTTGATTTTAGGTCATAGTTCGGGTTAAGCTCGCACCAGGCAGCATCAGGTCACGTTGACGTCATTCGAAGTCGTTCACCTCTTACTCCTTCACCCCGCCATCCTCGTCCCATATTTGTATGACAATAAGTTTAATAAAATGTTATTTTATATAAAACGTAAAAATAAACACTAATTAACTTACGTTTTGATAAATATATGATTTATTCAGCTAAGTTTAAAACCGCAAAGGATTCATGCTAATTGGGTTTGTCTCCTTTCATTGTTTGATAACAATCTATTGTTAGAATAATTTAGACTCAGAAAAAGCAATGGCAGGGATATAATATTTTTTTTTTGTTTTTTGGTTGTAAGAAACTTTTTAAAGTTGTATATTTACTTAATATTTCCACATCCTTATTATTCAAGAATGGACAGTATCTACGATGAAATGAATATTCAACTTATTAATGTCGTGCGGGCGAAGTCGCGGGCGTTGTGTAGTTAGCGCTGGAGTTAAGGACACAGCAAATATCTGTTACGGTTAAAATTAACAAGTTGGCGACTTCAATCTCTTATCTCTCTGGTTGTCTAACACAGTTGCGTGCAGACCGTCAGCTTCTGAGCTCGTGGGAGGAAAGAAATGACAAGAATGTTAACTAAGTCTGAAATCTCTAAAAGCATTTACGTTAATCAATTAGATAAGATGCAGTTGCTGGAAAATTTGAATTATTTTTTATTGATGGGATTATGGCGCAAATAAGTTGACTAATTTTCCGAAACACCAAACGTGGAATTGGTGCATTGCCAACCTGTAGCTAGTATGCTAGGGCTTGCGCGAAAGCAAGTTCAAGTAACCCTATAGTCTAATTGTAAATTACTAGATTATCCTCAGCGAGCTACAGGAGCCTGACATACCAACGTCGATAAAACATATAGTACTTTTGAATTAATTAATGTCTGTTCTAATCGTCGGGATTTGGTGGAATTTAATTTTAGACATAATTTAAAAATATCATTTTTAGTTTCTTAAACCTGTACATTTTTCTATATGTTAAAGAAAAAACAAGTGATGTTAAAAATTGTATTAACATTAGAATAGCTTACAAAACCGTTTATTTCACTTCAATATTATTAATACTTATAAGTAACAAACTATACGGGATATTACACGATATGTTTTGCTATCAGTTTTACCACAGTATTTGACTGACGGATAAGGCGGTGACTGACATTTATATGCATACTAGCTGCTACCTGCGGCTTCGCCCGCGTTTTCACAGAAACCCGGTGTGCGATCGGGATTAAAAATAGCCTATATGTTAATCCAGGTCACAATCTATCTGTCTTCCAAATTTCAGGCAAATCCGTTCAGCCATTCGAGCGCGAAAGAGTAACAAACATCCATACATCCATACTTACAAACTTTCGCATTTATAATATTAATAGGATAGGATATTCTGTGAAGATAATTCAAACGTAATTCAGTGAGTGTGGTACAGCTGACAGCAAAACCTATCGAATAATAGCCCGATAGTGTTCCTAAGAGCTGGTGTCGCCTGTACACTTTCGACATAATATCAGCTATATGCATACGTATACGCTTGTTATGGCGATACTGCAAGCGAGAAGGTAATGGCCGCGGGTGCTCCAGTGCTTGCTAATTGACTGCGACCAAACACACTACACTGCTGGCAGGGTTTTTGACCCCAGCGTGGAAAGTGGATCATAATGACATATCACTTTCATTTTCGCTTAACTCTCACCGATGTGAGTCGAGATCGAAAGTGTGCTTTCGGTGCTGCGTACGCGCATACCCCTCCCACTGTCGATTCAACTTTCCTATGTTGTACGCTTTCTTCTAATGCTAGCGCTTAGCGAATGAAACTTGTGCAATTCACTTTCTAATTGCATTATAATCGTACCTAACATGATGTTCACTAAGCCGCATCTTACACTTTGTTTATATTTATCTTGTGTATATTGTTAGATAATTATGATACAGATAGGTACAGACTAAGTAGGTAGTAGTTCTGTAAGGACTCTAGCAAGTTGGTACTAACACATTGTTGGTTTCTACCTGTATCAAGATTCGCCGTTGTGTGTGTGTGAGTGTGTGTGTGTGTGTGTGTGAGTGTGTGTGTTACCTCGGTGGGTAGATGTAAAAATTAAAAAGCGACAGCCTCACCTCGAACATCGGGACCTGAGGTTCCCAAAGCGCTATTCCCTATACATGTCTGGACTAGGAGAAGTCGATCAATAAATCCGTTTGTGTGCTTGCCTTCAGATCAATGCTTATAATAAATTTGTAGAAGAGTATTTACCCTATTTACAGTATTTACTGTACATTAGAGATATTTAAAAATACGATGCTGGCGGAATTTTAGAATTTTTGTCTATCTGTCTGTCCGAGCGCGGTTCACGCTGATTCTTTAAAGCCGAGCGTACAGAAGTTCGGTGGGTAGGTAATCTAAGTTTTGAAGAAGGTAAAGGTTATTTTTTTATCCCATTTGCTAAAAGGGTCCACTTGTACAAGTCGAAATGTAAATTATAATTCATTAACGAGTGGTTCGATTTTATTTATTTTTGGTTGTTTTGTAGTATGTGTTGTATGAACATTAATATTTTCTAAGTCATAAATTTTGTAGTTTAGATATGACAGACATAGCAACTCTTGTGACCAAATATCTTGAAATCCTAAATGTACTGAAATATTTAAATGTACAGGTCGTCTTCACCAAGCATCTTATTGTGTAATAAGTATAGTCCAACCAAGGTAATATTTTATATGCCAAACGTATTTTTATTTTAGCACTTGCCCTGTGCTTGGGATAAATTTTCTATAAATTTTAAAGTAAGAAAAAATTTCGCCCCAGACAGGATTTGAACCTGTAACCTTTCGTCTCAAGCCGACGAATGCTCTAACCAATTGAGCTACTGAGGATTCAAGTCCCGTGGCGAAATTCTTAATTCCTGTCTGGGGCGAAATTTTTTCTTTCTTTAAAATTTATAGAAAATTTATATGCCAAAGTTTTATTCTCTATTACGTGTTATTTCTTTTTACCAATTGAAATCAAACCAGATAGATGAGAATGAAAAAAAAAAGTATCTTCACGCCCATATCCCCGAAGAGCTAGGCAGAGGTACAACCAAGGCACCCACGACTAGCCGAAGACACTAAGTCCCACAATGTGATAGGTGGCAAGCCTATCGCCAACCGGGCACATTTCCAATCCCGACCAACATTTTTTTTTATTAGAAAATGATTTTTTTAATTAGATGAGAATGAAGTCGCGGGTCGACAAACTTTGTTTTACAAAGTGGAAAGATCACAATACAACAAGAAAGATCACAATAGTACTGTCCACTTTTAAAGATTAAATTTCTCGTCTGATTTAGACATCTTTCTAAAACGAGACTACCAAAAGGGAGTACTGAGATAATTAAAGCCGGCAATAGATCTGTTCTCAAATCAATTACCGTACTTCCACCAAACTGTTCTGTGTCTCATACAAAAAAAACCGTTCACTATTGGATTTTAGGATTTACCCTAATTTACCAGGTGTATTTAGAATAATGAATGCTAATAGTAATGTCAACGTTTTAATTTTGTAAAACCGAAGACGGAAAATTAAATCAGATCAATACATATGTGGTCGTTATAAATCAATTAAACATACGAATACGCGGATCTGTGGTTACAAACAACGACGCGCTTGTTTTGGTACTATTAATGAAATGCTGATAAATAATCGCGTCACCTAGTTTATGATGCGGTTTACCCTTTATACAAGTGGGTGAGTTCTGCCACTTCGGTTTTGTTAACAAGAAAATAAAAAAATATCTTTTTTATCCTTTTACACTTATAAAAACTTATGTCTAACGGCTACCTCGTTAGCCGAGCCTGTATCTAAAAGTAACAAAGCAAAGAATTGATTTTATTGAAAATAAAAATAGCCTTGACATATTAGACGTTAAAGTTACGATTTGACATTATAGTTATTAAAAATGTAATTTAGGTACATTAAAATTAAACAAGTAATTTTAAATTTCAAATAGTGAATTCCTAAAACTTCAACAACATTCTTCTTTTTCTTCATTCCTAACAATATGTATCTATACTAGAGTTTTTTAGTCTATTATTGCGTGATCGCAATTCACGTCGAATCTGAACCGATCGTAACTAAGTTTGGCTGATAGATATCTACTCTATGGTCCGAGACAGTTCATAACATACATTTTATCTCGCTCACTAAAGGGATTCCTGTGGAATAGGAGTAAAAGATAGGTCAAGAATTAAGTGGTTATGTATATGAATTATATAATATTTTCTTTTATGTGCAATTAGTTCAAGTTCTGAT
>NJDC01004035.1:106327-133533 GCA_002245475.1 Calephelis virginiensis
ACCTATCACATTGTGGGACTTAGTGTCTTCGGCTAGTCGTGGGTGCCTTGGTTGTACCTCTGCCTACCTCTTCGGGGATATGGGCGTGAAGATACTTTTTTTTTATTATACATCTAAAGGAAAATTAATTTTAGTGGACTTCACAATAGAATCAGACCTTAGAGATAGACTGAAGATATTGAAATCAGTCGAAGCTGCAGGCGGCAGCTTATGTCTAGAAGCACGTAACTGTACCGTCAAGTCAAACAATACAAGGCGAAGCTCAAGACACACACATATGCCGTATGAACTTATGAGAGTTTTTCGCCTTTTTTTAAATCTCATAAATTTTGTTTGGATTATACGAGATAAATATTATTTAGGATATTACTGTCTGTAGTGGAGTTATTTCAGATCCATAGCCTTCATACTTTAGATGCTATTGATACGTAAAACCTCCCGATTTCGTCACTCACTCACTCACTCAATTCATAAGGGAGATTCCTGAAGTTCTAGAAAGCAATTTTTTTTATTTAAACTAGTATTAATATAAAAACAACAACGAACAATCATATATCTAGGGGATGGTAGTTTGTATGATTATAACATTTTTTAAAAAATAGCCATACGTGTAAGTCTATCGTTCATCACGTAAAACGACAACAGAAAGCACTGACGCGATAGCAGCAACAAAGCAGTGCTTTGCAAAGTAGTGTTAGCGGATCAGATGTTTTGTTTACTTACTGTAACAAAGCGAACTGCTGCGTACCTTTCTATCTCCTAGTAAATAAATATGAGGTAGTAGTAATATTGTCGCACCTTGCAATAATTCCAAAATATAAAAACAATAACCTCTAATAAAACCTACATGTAGCTCACCATCTCGATGACACTAGCTTTAAAAAAACCCACATCGAAACAGGTTCATTGATATTATATTATAAAACATGATGGCACAGACAGACAAACGGACACACGCAAACACGTCAAACCATTTCGTCGTGATTAAAAAGAGACGAAACCATATGGCTCAATGGCACTTTCAAAAAGTTATCGTAATGTCCTGTAGAACCAAGCATTCAACTCTACGAATAGGCTCGAACCCTACAGTCAACTGGTACGAACCTCACACCTTACAACCTTTACACCTTAGTCAAAATATACGGTAGGTAGTGTTTTCACTGTTTATTACTATACTATTACACAATAGCTCCCGTAGTAACTAAACGGCCAAGCTACATGTTTTAACTGAAGTGTAGTTTGTGAATTTCTAGAGTTAGAACGTGTAGAGTTAAAAGCTCGGCTTGGCATTTCATAGTTTTTCGAAAGTGAGAGCCATGTGGTCTCGTCTTGACAACATTGTACGCGAAAATGTTTCTGATTTCTAAGAACAATTAATATAACGCAGCTAAGACTTAAATGTACAAGGAGTGCAGAAAACTATGGTTTAGATAATAATGAATGTCGTATACCTACCTTGCATACTTATGACACTCCAAAATCTAAAATTGTGATTAATATTCGTCTGACAGGATCTCAGTCATAATAATGGGTATTTATAACCACTGAGCGATCATTAGTTGTATATAATGTTTTACGTAACTCTTTTAATTATCAAGTTAAGAGTACAATGGAATTAAAGAATATCCTTTATTATGCACCAAAATTTACTAATACACAAAAAGGCGGTCTTATCGCTTAAAAATACACTTGCAATGTTTCCTTTCAGTTGACATTAGTATATCCTAGGGGATGATGGTAAAGCAATGGCGATTGGCTTATTTTGTCAAATTTCAAACGATGATACCCAATTGAAACTGCGCAAGTATATATCATGTTCTTATAATTTCCTACTACCTTACACAAAACGTTAACTTAATGGCTTTTAAAATATACGTCACAAATTACCGCATTACTAAGTTTAACTGTTACTAGTTTGAGAAACCCTTATAATGGCTAATTAGAGAGTCATTTTGCAAGATAAATGGTAATTTTATAATGAAATTGAAATTCAATTATAAATTTAAATATTTTCCATAGCTTATACAATATGTATTATATGTTTTATATTTGCGTTTATCGTGTTATTGTGAAATGTGGTAGAACTCATTACTTTAGTTACCTTGCAACAACCTATTCTGCAAAATAAACTATCATTAGCGTCACATTAAAACTTACAGAGTTACCCGAACCGCCGAGGTTGGTAAGTGTAGAATTGCTTTGTCAGTTGTCCTTGTGATACATAAAACAGGAGATATTGAAGAATATGCTTCAAGCCACACATCAATCTATGATATCCGCTGGCATTCAAGCTCTGTGCTCGGCGCTCGCTGCCGCGGCCTCGGCGCTGCAGGGCAACGTACGCTGACTAGGCCGAATGTATTGCATACAAAGTCCAACTCGACCGCTCCCTGCCACTCTGCTTTAAGATCCTAGGCCTTTTACTACACGCCAATACCTAAAGGCTACCAGCAACTCACAACATCAAGGTGACTATGCTAACTTCAGAACTCGTTTCGTAATTGGCAAAGCTTTTGTTTATAATATTCATTTTATAATATGTCTACTGATTTCTGAAAAGTACTTTATTTCTTTAATTATTGGATGGCAAAAGAATAAATCAATTTGTAGAAGAGGAGGATGGTGGTAAACCATAAAAATGTGAAAATCTTCAAATTCGGACATTAATTTGTCAAGTTTGTTGTTTGATAAAAGAAGTAAATTTGCTAGCATTCAGGCAGGACCACGGCTTTGGCAGGCACTATTGCAGTAAAAGTAGATTACTGGTCAAGTCATCTTGTCTAGTTCGGTCATCAAGTAAATAATATAATATAGCAAATGTTTTTTTTATTAAGTAAAATTATTAAAAACATTTTGTTTCTTTATATAGTCTTGTGGCCTTCAATCGTTTGCATTTCTTCAATTGTTTCAACATTCCTGTTTTGTTTTTCATATACATAATTTTAAACCAGTTTAGTTGATATAGATATCTGAAGCTATTAAAATAGTCCTTTGACATCTAGTTTATCATTTATTAATTAAGAATAAAGAAAATGGGTATAATAATTTACATCTGAAATTAAAAATGCTCTTGATTCATATTCCTATTTGAATATTTTTACCAAAAGCCAAAAGTTGCTTCTTTTAGTACGGTGTCACCATGTTAACTTATCTATAATAACTAATTTAAACTTTTGTATCTAAATAATTTAATTGTAATACAAACTTTTTTGTTTTTTAGATGTACCATTAGTCAAGTTTGCATTAAGTTATCCGATTTGCGAAATGGGGTCTAAATTATATTAAATTAGTCATAAGTTGTCACAGAAAGTCATATCAGGGTCTTGGGTAAGGTTGGGTAAGGTGGTGGCCTCTTTGCTCAAGTTCAATTAGTGAGATTTGGCGGCAATGAACAATTACACGATACACTAATTTATTTACGGACACTTTATTTGTTTACTTAAACTGAACAAAATTGCACAAAATGCCAACAAAATTTACTGATGTTACTCAACACATACACGAAATTCAATAATTATAAAAAAACTGCGACCATCTTTCTTTCGATGGCGCCAAAACTACGCAAACTTACTATAAATTTAATTAGTTCTTAATAAACTGTCCTATTTATTTATCGAAGATATTTTAAATATATAATATCAAATTGCTGTAATGATGGGAATATTTTGTAAGCATTGTTATTAACAAGTACAAAGATACTTGTTAATAACAACGATTTAAATATATATAAAATGCTTTTTGGATTTCAATTATTGTTTATATATCTCTATAACGAGGAAGGAACGGGCCGTAAACACCAATAATATATATAAAGGTAGATGAAACCGGGTACGCCGAGTAGTTTACAGAATATGTGAGATCAGAGGCGCTATGTATGTCAAGAAAGTGATATATGAATAATTGTAAATCTCAAACAAGCCAAGAAAAAGTCCATAACTGCGTACATCAGTGATCTCAATAGCTAAGTACTCCATTTCATGTCAAGAAAAATTACCTTGAATTTTAAGTTCATTCCTTGTACGTGATGTGCAATACGCGGTCTACGGTGGGGATTGCCGAATTTTGTACATTTAGAGCCTTTTCCAATTAACTGTATATAGTATAACACCAGATATATTTATTAATTACTAAAAAATAGCAGCTATTGACTATTCTATTATTTATTCATAGCAACAATTTCTTTTACAGCAGGTAAGTGATTGAAAGAAGACGTTAGCAGGCTACAAATGTCTATGGGGATGTAATAAAAATATCACCCGTTACCTACTACAAATAAACACTAAAAAATGTAAATTGAAAATAATATAGAAAATCTATATTTTAAAAATGTTTTCAAATTTGTAATTGAGTGAATGTTAATCCTTGGATGGTGCCCAAACACCAACATTTAGGCTTCTTTTTATCAGATCGTTCAGAGTTTTCGAGGTATGATAACTATATCGAAAGTCGAGCTTTCTGCAAAACTTCAAAACGCAAGAAAAGCTTCTTCTAACTGTAGTACAAAATCATAATCAAAAATATAATCAGTTTGCGTTTTCTTTTAAATTATATAATTAAAATGATAATGTACGATGAAACTTTAAGAAACACGTCAAACTTAACAAAGAGAAAGTTCAGTTATAGTTAGATAAAAGGTTTATGAACTTAAGTTATGTAACAAAACACTTTGCGTGGAGTTTATTACATTTTTAGTTTTGTTCAAATTTTATTTTTAAAGTAACACACACGGGTACAGGCAGCGGTTTGTTTCCATAGCATCGACTAACTTATTCCAACTTTGTATGTAGTGTGTACGCTATTGTAGTATTAGAAATATAAAAAAGCAAGCACATTTTCTAATCTTAAGGTATACATTTCGCCCGTAGACACCTGAGGTAATGTTTCATTTCCAACCCCAGTCTGGGAACTCAAAAGTTGTCCGGCTACTCCGTCCTCCCGACAGGAACATGACAATGGCAGCTACTGCCGGTTATTCGGGCAAGGGGTTTCGGGACACATAGCCGGATGTGCCTAAACAAAAACTTACTATTTACAAAAACATAAAGTATAACGCATGTCCGTTCATATAAACAACCGAACTCCTGATAATACCAAATTACTTCCACTAAAAAGATTTCGAAAGAAGGTATTTTTTGTTACAGAAAAAACATTAATAATTTAGAGTACACATTAAATTGCTTGTTATAAATAATGAATCCTATAATAAATATAATTAATTTGTTTAAATATTAAAACATTTGCACGCCATAATATGATAAGATTTGTTATGCTTAATCATATTTTTAACAACTACAACACAAATATTTCGAAAAGAAATTATTTTCATTTCATTCTATAGTCACACGGACTGCATTAATGAAATAATACATAACACATATTAAATCGTGCCATAAGTGTATTTTTACCAAAAAAACTTCAAGTCATTGGAAATTTCTGAATTAAGATTACATTTGTCAAAACTTTACTACATTATACTCATTCTCGTTTAAAATCGGTTAGGAAACTTTATTAATTATTAGGAAACATTAATTAATATCTGTTTTATTATTAATATCTACTACTGCCCGATTATCGGTCCTACATAAAGTGTGAGGCGGGTGGGCGAAACTGACTTCACCACAGTTAATTTATCCTGATAATCCTGGCAGCAAAATACCTACAAGGCAAACGTTATCCACATCGATTCGGTCACAAACAAGTTTACAACATTATATATGTCACACATCGGAAATGATATTTGAAACTGCAAGTTGTTTTTATTGTATGTAAAAATAAGTTTATTAACACAAATTATTATTGTTCCTTTTGTTTTTCAATTACCAATGGTAATTCAGCATTCCTGCTTTTATAAATACTTTTTACGCATTTACTTATTTGTATTACTGATATCTTTTAATTCTATGAAAAAAACAAAAAAAAGGTTAGAGTCCTAAATAAACTGCGTAATAAAAAATACTACGAAATGGCATCAAGCGCAAAGATGTAACGACCCCATAGCCGCCTATTTAAATAATCTAGTGAGTTATCGGTTATTGTGTTACTAGTACAGTCATGCAAGAATATTGGTACCAATCCAAAGAGGTCGATGCATAACTTAGCCACCTAATCATGGTCACGGTGTTAGTGTTTTGAGTTGGTGAGTAGATGAGTTGGCAAATTTGCTTAAAACTAATTTGGGACCAAGACGGCTGTATTTTTAAAATCTATACATAAGTGAGATTTGAAGAACATAATGAGTTGGTAATCTTCTTTACAAGTTAACAGATTCATCTTCTTGCCTAATTTTCCGCCAGCGAGATACTTTAAAGTGTTATTCTCTAAACAGGCAACAGCCAGAAAACAATTACACGTTTGAATCAAAGTAGTTAAATTTGCCAGCATTAGAATGCGAATTTGCGCGCGACTCACGTTCGCAAGATAAGTCAGTCAGGGTCGGACCGGTGCCGATGGCCGGCCGTGCACCCGCGTTTGCGACACACCGCGCGCCTCGCGACGTTGCGCTACCTCCAGCCTTACCCAGCCGCGGGAAACTACCTGCGCACCTGATCAGCTCACTCTGGTGTCGAAGAGATACACAACCAAAGTCCAAAGTATATAGGATCTAAACTGTTTCGATGAATATCAAAAACAATGCAGCTGACCACTGAAATGTAAAGTAAAGAAGGGTTCGGAGAAAAATAACGACACGTAGTACCCAAACTAGGAATAGGAATGATCCAGCAATATATATATATACTACTAGAAATAAGGTTTACATTTTCTTTCATCTAAAAACTGAGTGCTTTTTACCGCGAATTAATCGCTAAGGCCAGGATCAGGAAATATTTTTATAGGCACAAAAACACTTCTTACGAGATACCGTAATCAAAAGCCCGATTTCGATTAGTACTCACTTAAAATTTATGTCGAAATTATTAGAATTTAACACATCGTATGGTAGAAACTAGATAAAAATTTGCTAAGAAGTGTTTTTTGTAGCTTGCATACAAGAAAAAACAAAGTATAAGGATCCTAAAACATATTTTTTCCTAAAAGAAAAATTCTATCTAAAATATGTTCAATATACAGACACAGTCACTTTATTGTTTTGTAATAGGTATTCTCGAACCAAAACTTCACAATGGAAAATCCCCTGATATCTGAAACAGTTTAGTCAAACGCATTTCATTGAATAAGAATGTTTAGCTTCACAATTGTAGCGATAAAACTCTACGAATGATGTCTTGCTTATATCTAACTAACCAAAGCCCTGTAGTTAGTCCATTGCGAGTGTTGGACGAGAATATCATTTAAACTAAACGATAGGAACTATTAGGTGTTCAGAAACAAGTTAATATATTTGAAGTTATAAATCTTAATACTAACTGACACAAAATAACGTTGTTTCGTCTTAATTCAATACAATTAAAAATTTTGACATCCTGTAAATTACATAACAATGTATAGTTACTAGATAGGTTATTGTGTAGCTGCTTGGTAATATTAACTTCCTTATTCTTGCCGTCACAGCGTTGATACTCGCCATTATCGTATTCTGAGCTAGAAGGAATGATATCCGATAAACTTGCATACATCAGACCAACATTGGGCCATACGATTGCGACACGCCAGCATCGTC
The DNA here is from genome assembly GCA_002245475.1 of Calephelis virginiensis. NCBI lineage: Eukaryota > Metazoa > Arthropoda > Insecta > Lepidoptera > Riodinidae > Calephelis > Calephelis virginiensis. Next base: position 113,946 of record NJDC01004035.1, read on the forward strand.
TATGGTCTTTTAGATGACCATTATCTCGTACAGTAAAAAGAGCTACCTCCTTATATATTTTAGATCAAGCATTAAGATTAAATTAATCAAAATCTATTATTAAATTAATCTAATTTAGATTAAATTAATCAAGGTCTGGCTAAATCTACAAACGCCTACTCTAACAAATTATGAAACATAATCTTTTTATTATAAAAATTAATTGCTAAATCTGTTGGTAAGCGCATAACTTCCGAACGACTAAACCGATTTGGCTAAATCCTTTATTCTTGTGAGAGTTTTATTGTTAGAAGAAGGTTTTTATGAAGAGAAAAAAGGGGAAAATTACAGGGAAAATGGGAAAAACAATACTTTATTTTTTCCCATACAAATTTAACGGGTGAAACGAAGTTCACCGGGACAGCTAGTAATTAAATAAATTTGACTGTCTCAAAATATTAATTATTAAGTTCAAATACAAAAAAAATTAAACATTTCGCCAAAAGAAACAAAGTAATTATTAATTTCTAGGGTGAAAATAAAACCCTCGTGACCTGAATGCCATAAAATTTCTTTTTCCACAATATTGTAAAGTTCAATAACCCGTTTCAGGTCAGATTGGGTAACACAGTTTTTATATCCTTCGTGACATACCATTATCTTTCTAGAGCTTTCATGCCGAAGGGTGATACGAGCCCATCAATAAATAGGCTACAAATACTTTGAGATTGTTTATATAGTACACGTTAATTTCGTATTTTAGATATCAAGTACATAAATGCAATAGGTTTGTATTCTTTACGCAATCTCCTTTACGAAGTAGGCAGAGAGAATCGAGCCCCAAATGTCACGATCCTGACGACGATCTAGACCTGATGAGCTTTCTCCGCATTCATTACACTTTTCATACAAACATACTCGTACAATATAACACACAACATAAAGTAACATTGCTGTTATTGACATAAATATATGTTGTGAAATTTATTAAAATTTATTAAGTTCTATTGAACTTCCTGTTTCGAATCTATAAGATACAAAAATACAAGAGAATTAAGATTTGGGCTCTTTCACGGGACGCCCATGTCGCAATGTTTAGATGTAATTGCTCTAATCACACTTGGGGGTTTTTGAGATTGGCAATCAAATGATGTTACGGATTTCTTAATGGCAAGAAGTGACCATCAAAGGTGTTGTCATTGAGACACCGACCTGGCTATAGTAAGTTTACTGATCACCAGTGAAACATTTTCAGTTCACCCTTTCACGAATAGCTTGGTGAACGTATTTCGATATCGGTTTCTACAACGTAAAGTAGTTGTTTCATTCTGGGACGTGACCATGTACAACATATCAAAAAATCCGGAAAAATACAAAAACTAGTTTATTAATTGCAAAATTTCAATCTCTAGACGATTGTTTTAAATTACATTTTGTTTGCTTTAACGTTACCTTTTGTAATAAAAACAGGCGGATAGCAAAAAGTAATCCCTCCTCCTCCACAGTGCCTCCAAATTATGTTGTAATTTTCTCTGAATAGACAATAACCCAAAACTATTTTTATATGTAAAATTAAAAAAAACTATTTTATTTACTTTAATTACGGTACACATTAGACGAACGGTTGTGACATCCTCATCGCTACTGCAATAATGTACAATTATTTATTTCGGTCCTGGGCCTATTTCGGTAGCGTATTCTGTCTAAGTAGCTGGTAGAGTCCTGAACGTATCGCTCGGATTTATTCTGTCATCTCATCTTTTCTTTCCTGTAGTAAACAAAACTTCAAAACATACAAATTTGTGTAAAAGAAAGACATTTGTGGGCCAGTTCTGTTGTGGTAGACCGTTGCATATTTCACCTTAGCCTTAAGTTTATTTTTCTTGCGTCTGTAGATTTTGATGAATACTAAGTTTTATGATAATCGTCTTCCAATATTTAGATTTTAAAGTTTAGTCTGAACTAGTTGATGCCCGCGACTTCGTACACAAAAGCAAGTGACGGAAACGAAAGATTGTTTCCGTGGTGAAACATATCCAAAATGTTGACTTGTCTGTAAGCTACACAAAATTTGGCAACAAACTGTTCAGAAGTTTTTTGCGTGAAAAGTGATCAGATAAACAAAATAAAACGATAAAAATTTAAAAACTCTGGTTTTGGGTTGTGTACCCTGTATACAATAGGAAGATATCACGGCTTTGTTTGTATATTATGTTAATTTTACATATTATGTGACAGTATTATAAATCCAATATGGCGGATCAAGGATGAGAAACATAAAAAATCTGAGAAAAACGGGAAAATAAAAAGTTACTTTAATTGCAACATGGGTGGGTGGATTTTTTATTTATTTTTTTTACTCTTGCTTTAAGTTGTATGATCTCTTTTTCAATGTAAAGTGCATATATAAAATATAGAAATGTTGAAGGGTGGGGCCGTGGCGCCTGTGGGGGGTGACCCAATTTGAGTTCGATGACCGCGTTATATTTAGCCCCGAGTCCCGAGTCCCAGAACGTACGTTGCATTCTACATTTGTTTTCCAATGTATTCATTATTTCACCGCGTACACTACATCAAAGTACATAAATAAATTTCAAGTATCTGTTAAGGTATTTGTGCCTGAATGAATATAAAATGATCCATTAATGGTGTCACATTGCTACACTTTGAATTATTGATTTTTCTTTTGTATGTTTCAAACTTTTCTGTTGCATTATAATGCTTTCTACTTGTTGTTTTCCAAGATACATCACTTGTACTACGTTACTGTCCTCTATTGTTCGAAACACGAATATTTATTTCTATTGCAGTTTCTTATTTCTTTTACTTATTTGTTTGATTTATATCACCGTAATATTTATTAATTTTATTCAAACTATTTGCAACACATTATCAAATAGCACTTTTACTTTTCCGCAATACACTAAATGTTACATGTTATCTACTTTATTTCAATGTTCAGTATTTGGTTTTTAACACTGAATATTTTTTTATTTTTTTATTTACTTATTGCACAGCCCCGAAAATGCTGTAAAAAGGGAAACCACAGGAACTACACGAGTTATCAATACATAAAACAGACCAAATTTTGTCGCAAACCGATACTGCGTTTACAAAAATATACAGAAATATATTTTAATATTTATTTTATTAATATGATTATTTCATAAGTGTGGATTTATAAATTTATAATCTATGGCAATTGTCTCCTTCCCCCGCTATACAAATAAATCTATATTTATTTTTATTTTATTTATTGTTTTACAGGGATTTATTCCTATTTGCAGATGACACCTTACATCTCAGCCGTAGATTGACAGTGCACCATTAACATCTATGGTGTTTATATGTGCAGTATATTTGACACTCAAGAAATCTGACCGCTCGTTTGTCCTCCATTTCCGTAAAACTAAATCAATAATACTTATTTATACAATTGCAATCCTATACTAAACAACCTATAGTCTATACCATCGACAATACATACATACATATATATCTTCACGCCAAGTCCCATACGGAGTAGGCAGAGAGTATCGAGTGCCAGACCTCACGATCCTGACAAACCTGTCTTGCTTCCTTCACATTCATAACCCTTTTCATACAAACACGCCTGTTTCGGAGACTCTTGACACCACCCTCGGATAATATCCGATTGACCTGATCGTGAAATGTCAGCCTTGGTCGCCCGGGTACCTACATCCATCCACATTCGCATTGTATATCTGCTTTGTCAATCTTTCATCTGTCATTCTTTCCACATGACCGAACCAGCGGAGCATGCCCTTTCGCATTTTAACACGAACACTTTCTTTCAATCCCACTCTTTCTCGGATCTCATTTTTACGAATGCGGTCAGCGAGCGTTACACCACAGATTTTCCGTAGTGCTCTCATTTCGACCGCATTTATCCTACTTTCATGCTCTTTCTGACATACCCAACTCTCGCTTCCATACAATAACGTTGGAATAAGCACAGAATTATACAAAGCGGGTCTAGCTTTTTGACTCAAAACCTCGCTTTGGAATAGCTTACCCAACGCTCCATTCACACTATTCCCTGCACTCACTCTCCTCTCTACATCCGCGGTGTACCTTCCATCCCCGCTAAAAGTACAACCAAGATATTTAATTTCATTCACTTGTTCCAGCACTACATCATCAACCAAAACTCTTACATCCGTTCTGGCTACGTCTCTTTCAAACACCATTATTTTGGTTTTCATCGCATTCAAATGTAAGCCCCTTTCTTTACAATCTCCTTCCATAACTGTGACCAGTGTTTGCAGCTCAGATGTTGTAGAGCCCAAAAGTACAGCATCATCTGCATAAAGCAGGCAGCTACCATCGACAAAAATCCTACAATCCCGGCCTCAGGACATCGACGCATCTATAACTTATCTGGTGTGTCAAGAGAGTTGTATGCATGTTCACTGACTTCTCATATAAAAAAACAAAAAACAAAAACAACCTAAGCGAGTTGTCGCCTAGTTCTATCATATCAATTTCACTCTCTAGACCAGAAAGCGGGAGTTGTTAAGTTTATGGCGGCAAACACATTTAATATTACAAATACCTGCTATATATTCATATATATATTGAGGTTGTCAGGAAATAGATGAAACGTACCTGCAACAAAAACACAAAATTAGTTTAATAATTTCTAGATTTATCTTTACAAGGAATATACATTATGCTGTGCTCTAAGGAAAAAATACTCGATAATTCAGCAGTTTGCTTAACATATTATAATATTTATGGAATTTAAAAAAATATATAATATTCATATTTTCGTTTGAAACACTGAGCTAGCTCACTGTGCCGTCGGAGTCAGCGTATTTGCCTAATTGATCAAATATATGTAGTTCAATCAAATTGTGTATTTCAGAATGAATCATAACGCTTTTGACTCAGAGTTCACAGTTGTGTAATGCAGAGTGGCACTCGCGACGTTACGTTGTCAACGGCCTAATTTTGCAGTGTCCTCGTTTTTGAGGTCAGCCTCTATCGGGGCAACGAACTCGTGCCCTTATCGCGGGGGAGAGGCGGAGAGCGCTGTTGAGAGTTTCTTGGCATGGAATATTGTTTCACCTATCCTCCGGTAGATGGCAATATTTTTTTGAAAATTAAAAAATCTGCTTTTGTGATCTCGAACAAGAAACATAGTCTTCAAAATGGTGGGTGTTCGCTTTATGTGTTGCATATGCTTTGTTTTAACGTTACAGTTTCATTTAACGTTTACTACTGAAGGACAATACAATGATGAAAGTTTATGATGTCATTTAATAGTGTAGAAACAACAATGCAACGGCAAACTTAATCATTTCATGAACATCTAGTCATAATAGTGCAAAACTTAAGTTTAGTCTTGAGTTGGGTACAAAAATATACTAGACATGTTAACAGTGAGTGTTAACATTAGTACAAAAGAATGTTAAGATATCTACTGCATACGGCTTACAACCAGATTATTTCGCAACTAACTCTTTTTGTTGAGAGTTCGATTTCCAAACTTTATTAAACAGGTACCTGCTCGGCATGGTTTTTTCGTGAATGCAAGTTTCAATTACATTCCCATCAACTTAAGTCCAACAGTTTTTAAGGACCAAATCATAACCCACACTTCTATGACGAGATCTTTAAAGCAAATATTTTCAACAATAATTGTGATCTGCAGCTCTCGCCGCATAACTTTAATAAACGAAGTAGATAAAATATTATTTATATTAACTCCAAGATAATAAAGAATAACAAAAAGTAAAATTTTCAACAATCCTTGACAAAACCAACACAATTTGTAGCTATTGTATATAGGTCTTTATAATTTCTGGCTAAGAATTGTCTTAGTCACGTCAGCTTTCAAACAAAAAAATCTGCATCGAAATAGGTCCCTACGTTCATAAGTTATGATGCCACAGACACATACAATGAGAGAGAGATATATATTATGCATATAAGATACTTTAAACTTATAACCTCTTTTTCCGTCTGGGGTTTATATGAAGTAAATTGAATAAGTACTTAGTAGCTAATAATTATAATATAATTATGTCATTTGTTAAACTGTCTTCACGCTCAGAAAATATTTCTGTAACAAATGAGCGCATTGTATTATTTACGAGGAACTTTCTTAAACCAGTTATAACTATTTCGGGTCGTGTTCGAATTTATGAAAGTACCGAGATACTCTATATAGTTGTTAGTTTTCCGATTCAGCCTTAAGAATAGATATTGGAGGCATATGGTGCGAATGAATACGTATCACGATCGTAGCGAGCTACGCACACTCCTGCACCTCGTAGCTCTATACGTTCTCGGAGGTACGGGCGTCGGGCGCGGGTCGACGAACGGCAACCAGGGCAGCCTTGCTCTGTCCTCCGCGCCCTATTTCTGTCGCCACAGAGCACTCCCCCCTCGCTCCTCCTCACCTCTTCAACCCCCACTTTGAAAATATCTACTTCTAGAAAATCGTCCTATTTTTTTATTGTAGGATAAATGTTGGTATAGGTTGTATTTATTTGTTTTCAATCCTTTTATTAATGCGAAAGGTAACGAAACTTTGTACGAGTAAAAATATTTAAATCGACAAAGCTTCAATGCTTTTCACGTGGACCATAATTTAGAAAACATAGCTTTTTATCTCGTTTTGATAAGGTTCTCGCTGAAGAGGTAAGCTAAAACCTAAAGTTACGGGAAATGGCTAATAATACAATCAACAACTATTGAAAACAATAATTAAAAGGTTTCACTAAATGGATACAAAAAGCTTCTCATTCTGTTATAAATGGTTGAGCTCATGCTAAGATAACGTCCATCATCAACATAAACATTTCATATGATTTTTCAAGAGTTTATTATGATTTACTTTTTTTTGGGAGTAAGTAGTCTGACGTTATCCGACGATATTACGTAGTTTTGTCGTAGCAATGAGCAAATTGTCGATTTTATTGCAAATTTAAAAAAATATATTTATATTTATAATATGAAAACAAAAACAAATATTTTGGCATTCTCATTTCCGATAATTTTAAAACATGAAATGACATTCAAAATATACTTCTTCGTTCTTCAGATGAGATTTAAATGTAGGAGTACAATGGTGGAAACATGAATATGTTTTAAAATAATGAGTAAATAAGAACTGAATAAAGAAATTTGAGGTGTGTGAATTTCGTAGATTTACTCGTGCGCAGAAGAATAAAAATAAAAAATAAGTTCATATGATTTAATATATACACTAAAATGTGCTCGAATATTTAAGTAAAGGAATAAGCAAAATATTGTTGTTTTATTGTAAAATACATTTTTTTTTTTGTAAAATACTTTACCTTTTTTCATATTAAAATTATTCAATTTAAGTATTTCTATGTATCTACGAACTCTGAATAACAATTCAGATCACAAGCAAACAATTTGCTTACTTTGGAGTTAGATCAATTTGTGTAATTTGTCCACGGATATAAATGAATTTTATTAATATCGTATATTTTAGTATGTTAAAACTCTGTCTAAAAATCTACACTCTATTTAAAAAATTAGATATACTCTTATCCATTTTTAAATGGGATAAGCCTTAAAGAAAATTAAAATATATTTTAGAAAATCCGACATTTTATTGACAGCGGTGATGATGGCTCTAGTTCTAAACATTACAGATGCAATTCTTTTGCTAACCTTTTTTTAAATTAAAATTCGTTATTTTAATGTATAAAATCAAATAGTGTACAAGTATTGTAAGAAACTAGGTTATTAATCATTATCGGTAGCATAGCATTATACTTTAGTTTGAATGTGTGTCTGTTTCCATGAAGATGAGGCCATGTTGTATTGAGAACTGGACACTATCTGTTATGTATTGTATAATGGAAGGTCAACAAACAAGCGAATCAAAGCTTTAAGTCACTGATGGGAATCGAATGATATTAATCTCAGGCATTTGCGAATTATCGACAAATTCGTTTCGTCATATATTTTGGAATTGTTCTAGATCTGCACAAACTAAAATAATGTTTGTTGTTTGATGATAGGGAGTAGTTTGTTACTTTTCTTATTAATGTAATTGCTTGTGCAGATTCACGAAAATATACCAAAAAATAGCGTTGAAATTGAATGTACGTTTAGCAAATACAAGGCTGTATGAGACCTCTCGAGTTTGTAATAGGATACATAAATACATACTTACGTGTAGAACTCATGACCTCATTACTTAAGGTCGGTTAAAATAATGACAGATTTAAACGTGGCTTTATCTCACTATACTAACTTCCAAAATTCAGATTTTGGATCATAAAGCATAGAGATCTCTTATCTGCATTTTTAGCCATATTAAAACAAATACCACAAAAATGTATAATATAACGTGTAAAATAATTTTTTATTCTGGTTGTTAACTGCACTTCCTCTACAAACAAAGTAATTTAAGCAAGCTTTTACGTGTAAAAAAACCTACAAAATATAAATGTAGAGTTTTTGCAGACTCTCCGCGCCAACTTATCGCCCATTCAACAATAGATGTTATCACTCGCCTGTCACGTGCAATAATAGCATTATTTTAACATTTATTAGTCATTCCCTTACAAATCCTTCGTATCTTTTGTCTGACTGCAACAAGGGTGATATGTTTCGCGCGTCTATTGTACCTATGTATGAACGCAAAATCCCTCTTTGAATGAAACGTCCTAATTATTTTGTCCAAACAGTTCAAGTTTTTTTAACAATACGCTTGTTACGTGAAGGTATTGAATAATAAGTTTGTAATCGAGTATCGTCAATGCATGACACGTCTTAGTGGTATATAACGTGAACACGTACTTGTATATGTGTGAGTGTGACGCTATAACATCGAGTGACGCCGGTTGCGTCAACTTTTACTCGCACTTTCTCGTGATGCGGTTGCGCAACCGCCAGCGCAATACCGGTTCGGTGGACTCGGTGACAGCATTTCTCTTTGCTATTGATGTTGTGGGGTCTTCGCCTTGATAAAGCCTTAAATTTGATTTTACATAATCATTTCTAACTTTCATCTGCAAGTTGGTTGTAAATATTATTTTATCTTATTACAAAATGCAAAACAAAGTCACTTAAACCTAAAAATTAATATTGTTATCTCTATCTTTAATTAAACTTGAATATTTTTGTTTAATGGTTTATTCTACAAATGAATATTTCAATTGACGTTTTTTAAACTGAATATAACGGCTGAGTTGTTGTAATTTTAAACCAAAAAATGTAATATTAATATCTGATTTCTCGCATTGAATCATACCAGAAAACAACAACAGATTAAATTATCAGCGGACTGTGTGTGTCATTTGTTAATCTCCATTTATCGTATTAACACGGAACTTAGAATTTGCAATTACCAAAAAAACAATGAAAATCGTAAAATAAGAAGATGGTATTGGACTGCCACCGTCCGCAGTAATTACGAAATGGGATAAAGGTACGTAGTACGATTACAGATGCGAGTAATAGTAACATTTCAATGAAAGCTATGTAACGGGATGTTGAGGGGCTGAAGGCGCAGGTGGAGGGAGGGGGAGCGCGAGGTACGTGCCCCAGTTTCGCACGGGTACACGAACTCTAATGAGGTAAGGCCACCGACCGAGACAATCACCATTCAGCTTTAGACCATATTACGGTGAAGATAAACTTCATTTTTGCATGTCTCTGCATTGACCAGTATATCGTCACCGAATAACTATTGATATCGCATAGAGTTAGGCGTCTAACTCGTGGAAGGTTGGATCCAACTGAGACGCGACCTTCAAAGTTATTGCCCTAAGATTGGTGTTAGCACATACCCGTACTACATGCTCTCTGTATGTTAGCGAGATATTCGCACGTTGCACTATTGAAACTCCAATTTCACATGAACGGATTTACAACACATGCCACGATCTACAAGAACATTATCATTATTATCAACCAAACTTTCATTCACAGTAGCCAGATAATAGTGCTCACCATCGTCTTTTTCCTGTTTGTAATGCATATTAGCTAACGATAGAGATTTATAAGCTTATTCTCAAGTTGGCAACACCATATTAAATATTTAGTGTAGAAACAGGGACTTAATAACAAAACACGACAATTGCTATCGAATAAGGTAGTGTAGGTAGTAGTGTTCATTTTGAAATTATTTTTACATTTCTTTTATTTTATTTATTTATTTTTTATTTATTTATGAAAATAAGTACCCTAAGTATGCACATACAAAAACAATATTTTTTATAGTAGCATGATCTGCTCTCATCGTCCGATTTTAACTGCCCGATACCTGTACACATTAGAAATAAAGTTAGGTATAACGATTTATAAGCTATCTTAGGCATATCTAAAACAATGGGCTTACAAGTCTGAATTAAATTTGACATTTACACAATATTTAAACTTTTGTTTTTCGAGAATAATTAAGCAATATTATATATACTAACAAAATAATTGCACTTTTACTTCCAGTAACCAAACGAAATTTACAATTTGATAAAACTATTACAGAATTTAAATTAAATTATCACAATCTCGTAAATAAAATTAATTTCGTAACTTTTATAACCTAAAATGGCTTTAAATAAGTAACGACATCTCTTTAAAATAAATATGAAAATGACTGTATACCTAGGTATCTAGGTATCTTCACGCCCATATCCCCGAAGAGGTAGGCAGAGGCACAACCAGGGCACCCACGACTAGCTGTATACCTATACTTTTCTTATATTATATTGGGATGGTGTAAACTAAAATCCACAATATAATAAATGGGAAAGTTTGTCTGTCTATTACGCTTTCACAGCTAAAGCGATAGGCCGATTTTGATAAAATTTGATCTGTATGTAGTTAGAGTCCCGGGTTCAAACAAAGGGGATGAAAATTTATTCGAAAATCTATCCTACACTAACAAAGTCGCAGGTAAGCCGGTAGAAAACTATATTTTTTTTCAGTAACTGTAGAATTGACAATACTAACACACGCAGTTCGGTAAATGGTAAATTATGTGGTTACGAGTTTTGGTGAGATTGAGGATAAGCACCATTTTCATTGTTATTAAACTTCGTGTACACACTACTGAGTAAAAACAGTAAATCTTGGTTACATTTTATATGACTTTGTTTAGTAAAAGTGTTCCCGAAGAAATGAATGTATCGTGTGTTTTCTCGATGCCGCCAAATGTCACTCGATGTGTTTGGGTGAGACCGATTTAACTGGGCTCCGACATGACGACTATTGTTAATTTTGAAAAATTTCATTTATGAAACCAGGTCATAACTTAATGCATTGAAATAAAACTTGGCCAATGTCAGACGTCTACAGCTACCCAGGCCCAAAAACTGAAAAAAATATTTATTGTAAACAAAATATCAAGAAATCTGAAATCCTGAGGAGGTCGTCGTGGTCAGTGGCGACGTGGAAACACCAATGAATCCATCAGTATTGTTTATTTCCGTTTAAGTTCATAGTAGGAGTTTTGGACTCACTGACGAATTATGACTGATGACTAATTATAATTGATATAAGATTTGATGCAAATTTCTACTTGACTAGTGGCAAAATACTAACGAGATTGCCAAAACCTAAAGAAAGAAGAAGAAGTTCATAGTAAATTGCAGGCACTACGAGCTAGTACGAACGAACCTCCAGTGACGCGTACGCTCAAGTGCTTGTAGTAAACAACCTATAATTGGAGCAATAAACTGCAACAAGAACACTCGGTGCTAGATTGTTGAATAAGCTATCATAATATGTATATCGAGAACTATAAATGGCTCACTTTTGAATTCTTATTTAGCTATTCATATTAAACGACTTTTTAATTTATATTGTTCTTAAGAAATACTAATTACACTTGCAGTTTTTTTTATGTGAGAAAATAGCAATGAAGCACATAGCTCCACTGATGGTGAGAGATACCCGTTACCTGTAGCCACCGTAGATGTTAGAAATACGTCGCTGTCCTGTGGTCGGGGTGTTGTGTCTGTTGCGACAATCTACAGGCTACCCTCCCTCCAGAACAGAACGTGTTAGCGTCATTATGGCATCAGTAAAAATCATAGCGGCAGGTCCCTACTCGGGTAAGTTGCTATACAGCATTCTATCACCAGCGGTCTCGTTGGTAGTGAAAATGTTTGCTCCCCTCTTACTCAGCCGACCCGAACCAACAAATGGGAAAAATAGTGATTTATTCATTGTTGGAATAAAATTCTAATATTTCCCTTGATCAATACAAATCTGTTGATTTTTTATTGTTTGTTTTGAATAGTAGGATTTGTATTTTTAAGGTAACTTTTTAGTAAGGGTTTTTTTTTAATTGACTGTTAATCAGTAAATTGGTTTTTTTCTTACGATAAATCATATGGTTTTCTGCAGTTACTTGTTGATAATATCCTATATTTTTCTTTCTCAAAAAAATATCTGAAAAATTTATACCAGAACTAAGTTGAGACGAAAATCGGTTTCGGTTCGGAGGACGGCGGTGGAGCCGCGTACCACAGAGCGTGTCACTAGAGGTTAGCGCGCCCCCCGGCCCGCTCCCCTCCGTCGCCCCCGACGGGGCAACAAACTCTGCAAGGTTGCATCGCGACTCCGCTATCGGCAGCTACAGTTACGATATCGGGCGCCCTTCTCCAACAAACCGTTTTATTTTATTACTTTACTATCATACTATGTTTAGAGGTCTTTTGAATTGATATCGCATTTCCAGGGTTCCATATTCATTTACGTGAACTAATAAGGACGCGAATTGGATTGAGATAGGATCACGTCAACCCAATCTTAACCTATTTCGCGTAAACAATCATAGCTGTTTGATGGCGGATACCTAAATATAGAAATATATGTTTTAATTAAAATTTAATTAAAATAAGCCAATTTCGTACTTCAAGTTAATTATTTCTTAAAATAAATATGAAAGTTACACCTAGGTATTAAAATTTATTTACAAAAGAATATGATGGTATTGTATTAGTTTAAAAAACATAAGTACCTATTTTCTATATATCATTCATCTATCTTTATAACATGGCCTTTTACGATTTACCTATAGGTTTTTTGAAAAAGTCGTGACTTTTACTTCGTAAATCTAGAATGAAAACTCATGTTCATTTAATGATTAAACCTACCACCTACGTCATCTAGCGGCGAGTAGTAGAACTAATATATTTTCTTTTATTTGTTCTCAACTTAAAAAAATACTTCTGCTTAAAAAAAAGCATAGAAGAATATTTTCTATTAAAAATCGAGTAAACACCGGATCCGAAAATAGAGTTATTTTCAAATTAATGATAGTAAATTTATTTGCATGTGCACATTTAATGCTACCATAAATATTACAATAGACAGATATTCCAAACTAAATAAAGTTTGGAATATCTGTTTATTGTAATATTATTTTTGTATTAAAGAATACCTCGCTACTTACTAAGAATACCTAGTTACTTATTTACAAATAAACAAATAGATATTGTTAATAGATATCAGAATATTCTAGTACGACAATATCCGGAACATTAAAATTAATTAAACCTTATGTTAACGAATAACAGCTGACGTAAACACGGTAAAAATGTAAACAAATATCGATATATTATGTTTGCCACGAGAGCAACGACCGGCGAGCGCTCGTGTGCCTCAACGCTTAATCCCTCCTTTCAATCGGTTAACCCATACATGCCTTCAATATTCTTCAGTATTACCTCTGGTATTACTTAATTAAAACCACGTTGCATTTTTAACGAAATATGTCTATATCAATCAAAATAGTTTCGAAATGAATATTGATGTATATTTTTTATTTTTTGCCATTTTTTCCAGAAATAAGACAAAAAACCAGCGCATGGCTGTACTGATAGAAAGAGACAACATTTATCTATAGACACCATACATATTATATATTATGTATCAATACCCTGTGGCCTGATGTGTGTGTCTTAAACATATTAAATTTTAAGCGATAAAACTTTGGGAACCATTGGACGGCAAACAATTAATAGACTGGCATACAAATACAACAAAAGTTCGGATATCCTACCCTTTGTACCAGAGCACAACAGTGGCGAGCACTGACGTTATCGCGGCAAGAAATGGTAAGGCGGTTATCCAGGCGAAGCATCACATATATCTACCATCTAGTCATACCAACAGTATTGGTGACAAACATCTTACGAGCAGGAGAACAGATTGTATACATTGCTCAAAAGAGTATATGTTTCATGTATTATGATTAATGTAGTAAAGTTAGGGCCACACAGGGGCAAAGTTGCAGTCAATCTGGTAGTTAAAAATATTAGGTAAGTTTATAAAAGGATACGATTTATAGGATTGGATTGGATTGGATGGGTTAAATTTTTGTCATTAGGGCCAAGTCAGGGCACCTACTAATTAAATAAGAAAGTTTTATACTGTATGTAATTGCACACCGTTTTAAATAACACATGTACTTTTTTCATTAACATTGTTAGTAGGTAAGCTTGTTTTATGTGAGAGATTAGTGAACAAGCACTGTCTCTTCTAACGGTGAGAGACGAGCGAGAGACCGTAGCCGCTACTGGTTCGTCCCGGTCCTAGGTCGAGACCTATTGTGCAACACGACCGACTGTCCTTCCCTCCAGACCAACACATGACAGAGTCATTACGGCGCCGCAGGAATAGATAAGGCGGTGAGTCTCTACCCTGGCAAGTGGCTGCAAAGCACTCTACCACCATAGATCTTGTTGGTAGTGACCTATTTAGCATGTGCTCGCCTCTCAGGAGCTGCCTGGCATAGAGACGGGTGGTCTATTATACTCAGCGGATCCGGTTTCAGTTGTCAATAACTAAGTCAGCCAGTTACTAACAACCAAGTGTTTAGTTGCAAAGCCCTGCTCTTGCTGTGGAAAGTGATATTGATTGACTAAAGTGTAAATCATAAATAATTTATTTCTTGTTTTAGCAAGAACTTTAACACATGTTTTAGGTAGGTATAAGGTCATAATAATGTGTAACATAAGTGTACTGTGGAGAGTGAGTGACCTAGTTTCGAGATAGAATTTAAAGTAGAAAATAAAAAAGAAAACATTAGGTTAAACATTTAGGTAGTTCGTACTCGAAATTTTGTACTTATAAGTTCACATAAAAAAAAGAGCTTGCATTTACTGATATCAAAACCATTCAACTTAATTATTTTAATTTAAATAGTCAATATCAAAACAAATTAAAAAAACAGCGAATTTAATTTAAATTTATTAACAATTTTAAAATAGGGAACTTATTTATATCTTTCCTACACCTGCTATATGTTATATTAGTATCTAAAAGCAGTAGCTTATATGTGCTTACATTTTACCTGTGTAATGTTTAAATGGTTTTCAAACAATGTTTAATTCAAAGTTCAACTTAATTTAAAACAAGTATTTATGTATAAAAACTTGGATGCTAGCACCATCTTGCGAAAAGTATCGGAAATAAATTTAAGGCTGTATGTAAAAGCGCCATCTAGTTGTATTATGAAAAACGTGGAGGCTTTAGCGCGTGATATAAAAACTAAGTAGTACGAGAAAAATCCGATAGATTACGCTACTCAAATTTTCACTATTTTCCAGCCTCGGCGATGAAAAACGAGCTTGAAATATCAGCATTAAAAATGTTACTCCATGTGTTCGGCTCCGATAAATTAAATCCGTTTTACTTTGCTCTGTTGTGATTACATAAAAGACATAATATCTGTACTCCAGTCTTTCTTGCTAAAGTAAACGTTACGGATAATTAATTACCTATGTGAATGTGATTTGGAAGATGGAACATTAGAACAAATCGATTTCCTTTTCCCAAGTATGATTTTACCGAAATACTTTTTCGACACCAATTAAATATTAGGTAACTTCCTTCTTTACCAGGTATATTAATTTGGTATTTTCTTCCTAAAAAAGTTTTTAAATGTGAATTTTCCCCGTGTGGGTATGAGCTCCTTTGTAGAATAGACCATCTGCCTTCCTGTAACTTTTGGTTCTAGGTACGTGGTCCCGACGATTTTCCCGATTCGATACTAGGTAATTCGGCTAACATATATGATTTTCTCCCCGTGTTGGTCCGGGCTCCTTCGCAGAATAGAGTAGACCATATATAATTTTCTCCCCGTGTTGGTCCGGGCTCCTTTGTAGATCATCTGCTACTGTACTGTACTGTACCATCTGCTTTCCTGCCAGGCAGCTTGTAAAAGGCGAGTATAGGCTTACCGTCACTAACACCGTGACATCTCACTAGGTGGTAGAGTTTCGTACGGACTCGCCCGGATTGGTACCACTACTTTTACTCTTACTACTTTTGCCGCTATAAAGTCAGTGTTGAGCAGTTCATCCATCAGGTCCTTGTCATCAAGTCTTACGAAAGAGCTGTAAGTGAGCTGATGACCTTGAATGGCTTTGCAAATCTCCATATTAAACTACCTATTGTTTCTCCATCTCGATTACATCGGCTTTCAAATAAAAAAACGCATCAAAATTCGTCCTACTAAAAGCTGCGACCTACGATATCAGAGAAAAAAACACACAGAGATACCTACGTTAAACTTATAGGTACCTACTTAACACCTACTTTTCCGTCGGGGGTTAAAAAAGAAAAATAGACACATGAACAACAAAATACAAACAAAATGAAGGAAGGTAGGTGCAACAAGTAGGACAATAAAAAATTAAACATATTTTTAGCTTGGATGATGCTAAATCGCAATATTTTTTAACCCCCGACGTTAAAAGAGGGGTGTTTAAAGTTTGACGTGTCTGTCTGTCTGTGGCATCATAACTCCCGACCGGATGCAGCGATTTCAATTCCGTTTTTTTTGTATTAAAAGTAACTTTTGTGCGATTGTTCTTAGACATGTTTGATGAAAATCGGTTAAACCGCTTAAAAATTGTGGGGGTAGAAAGTGGGAAGATTAACCGAATGTCTGCAAATATACTCAGTTGTTATGTCGGGGGGTTTTTAAATTTTTAATTTAATTTTATATTATTACGTATTGATACTCCTACTAGATATGTATGTAAGTACTTTTAAATGTTATGAAATAGTAGGTAAGTACTCGTACCTACATACCTAGGTAGATATCAGTTATGTTTATTTCGTGACCTTCACACACCAATTGGCAATGTTGGGAGCATCTTTACCATTCGAATCAGCATGACGTACTCCAATGACACCTCCACGAGTGCGATAAGCAGAATCATAAATAAATATGCTGTAACCTCCAGTCGACTTTCCGACTATCGTCCGGAACACAACTGACCTACAAACAACGTACAGATTCTTATAACTCTATCCTGCTCCGTCCTCGGCTGACGCGTGAGGTGCGACCGAGAAGGCGAATGCCTCTGGTTTCAATGTCAAGTTCACCTATTATTATTAGTTCTCAATGCCGCGAAACATACTCAACATTATTCTGTCGATCACGCGAAACGAAGCAAATGTGGCACACATTTTTGCAATATTTCGTATACCTATCTACCTATTTACCTATGTTAAGCAGTTTTTGCTAGAGGTTGAACCGGAGTTTAACCCGGCTGTTAACCAAACAATTAATAGGCAACGAGCATCAATTTGTTTGTCACTAGCACCGTGACTGTAAATAAGTTGTGGTAAATCTTTGTGAAAATTTGCTAGGTGACATGATCGTACCTCTTTGTATCGTAGCTATTTTTACCTCCACAACGGCGTCAATAGCGGATTCCTGCTTGCGAGCCTCGATAAGCCGATAAATTTACTTCTGCATGTTGCTTCATTTCCCAGTCTCAGATTAGCAATGCACTACAACCACTTTAGGTATCAATAGGCGACGTGAATTCATTACAAGATCTACCTGATTGCTTGTCTGACCATTAGCATTAAAAATCAGCTTTTAGACGGGAATAACTCATATCATTTTTTTATCCCACAAATTATCTTTTGTACGTACTATATCGCTGCAAGACAAAATATAAAATTGACACATAAAAGCGGCCTCATCGATCTTTTCCAGGAAACGCTAAGGGTAAAATGGAATCCAATTAAAAATATTTCATGTAAAAAGTCGTCTAGACGTGATCATATAGGGACTACTGTACTCATAAACTTTCTACTGTCGAAAAGTTATTAGATATCATGTAGAGCCAAGCTTTCAACTCTAGATGTTCTAATTGTACAAAATCTAACCCTATAAACTTTAAATCTACGTGAAAATACACAGCTTGTACTGTAACATGGGTGTTGACTAATGTGACCAGACGTCCCGTTTTGAACGGGACCGTCCCGTTTTTCAGTTGTATACTGGGGTGGCTCAAATTGAAATTCAAGTAATATCTATTATATGCGACCGTCTGTGCGTATCACGTAATACAATAAATAAATATATTTTTTTATTATTGACAGTTATTTAAATTTTCTCCATCAAAAACACATGTTTTTATCGTGCTATAGTATTATATGTAATTGCTAATTGATGAGAAAGTTGGTGTCCCGTTTTGAGCCGAAAGAGAATTGGTCACGTTAGTGTTGACTGAAAAATAATTACATAGGTTGTTCTTTACTTATCTGCTAATAATAATAGCTGTGTAAGGGAACGGCCAAGTGAAATAACATTTTAACTAAGTTGTAAGGTCGATTAAGTTACGGTTTGTAGAGTTAGAAGTTTGGATCTACGAACGTTTAAAATTGTTAGTTGTTTGTGTGACAAATCAATGGTGGTATTTTTTTTTAACTCTCACTAAACTAATTTTTAATTATCGCTATCTTCTTTCAACGAAAGTAATAGAAAGAAAAGCCTGTAAGCATCATTTCTACAGACGTATCACTTGGAAAATATTGATTAAAAGTTCGGAATAATCTGACATGTCTAAATACTTATATTTCTTTTGTTTTCGTTTCATTTGAAAAAGTTAGTATGCATCTTAAATACGTTTAGTGTATGAACAGCAGAATCACTACCATTATCTACAAAAACCCATTAACAAATTTGATTTCGAGTACCTATGTGGAAAACCTTTAGTTAACCTACCTATGGTAATTACGTTAACCATTAGATAACATTTTCAAAGTTTAAGATAACAATTCAGGTAAAAATTCGATGTTTTAATTTTTTTTGTTGCTTGTATACAAATACTGATTCCTCAGAGCTATAGCAACATAATCAAAAATAATTTAGCAGTAAATGAATGTTTGGTGTCTATCGGATGCTAAACTAAACGAACATAATATATTAACTGAAACAGTGCAAATGTATTTTATATTATTAATGATAATATTAATTATATAAAGAAATTTCACAACTGCCAAGGATGGAAACAGTTCAACTTGTTGTTGTCGATGTTTACAAATAAGACAGCTATAGCGTAAAAGCTAACTTTTTTTGAACACAAGAAAGTCCTTTCCTTATCCCCCAATATTTAAAATACAAAACAAAAAGAAACTTATTACAAAAGACTTAACCTTTTAAAAATAATTAATTGAATTTAAACACTTATCTTGGTTTACTCGAGATTATCTAAAAGTTACTTAGAGCTTCAACATCTTACTGCAAACTACCGACATTTCCGAATCCAACCAGTAACGAAGCGGAGAAGCAAATACGTTCAAGTACTTTAGGGGAAGGGTTACAAGTGCAACAGAA
>NJDC01004035.1:136574-153653 GCA_002245475.1 Calephelis virginiensis
CAGGAGGTATAGGAGTTCTATCATCATCATCATTAACTGTATACGAGTATAGTTTTGGAGAAGATGCTTCATATGTGGCATTCGAAAGAAAGCATTGACGTTAGTCACTTTTTGAGTCACGCACAGTCAAAATTTATAAGATGAAATTTTTTAACCCAGTCTCGGCCACACTCTTAGTTTTATGCCAAAAAAAGCCTTATGCCAAAATATTCATTTTATGCCAAAAAAGGCCTTATGACAAAATATTCATTTTAGCGCCACGTTGCGCAACCACATTGGTAAGGTGTTTTTCCACTTAATCCAATGCATTGGTACACGTAGATATAATATGTACACGTTTTTAATTCATCTGCACTGAATATTTGTCTACATTTGATTTGATATTATATATATAAAATAGCATCTTCACGCCCGTATCCCCGAAGAGGTAGGCAGAGGCACAACCAAGGCACCCACGACTAGCCAAAAACACTAAGTTCCACAATGTGATAGGTGGCAAGCCTATCGCCAACCGGCCACATATCCAATCCCGAGCAACGTTTTTTTTAAATTGGAAATTGGAAAAATTCAATTTTCTTTTTGTCGAGATTTAATCGAACAAATACAATAATAAAGAAAAAGCCCCGTTACGTATTGTTCCTGCCATAAAAGAAGCCCCTTGCTGCTGCCTCTCCTGTCGCAATAAGTACATTATAATTACTGAAATAAAATTATTATTAGTCTTTAAAAATTAAACACAAATTAGCCTAGTGCAAATAGTGTATTGTCTAATCATATTTACATTTTGTTATTTTCGCTGTCTTAACAGGGAAAGCAATTAAGAGAAACCAAAAACTAAATTTACAAGTTCACACAGTCTTTAAATAAATTAATCTTAATTTTACTAAGAACCAAATACATGACCTGTTTATTCTTCGCCTAAACTAAACGAAGAAAAAAACAAAACGATTGCAAATGCTACTCCATATATCCATCACCGAGGAAAATAGCGTAATCTCAAAAATCAATAGAAAATACCGCGTGGAAACCCAGTACGAGAAAATCGAGTAATAGGGGATACAGGGGCAGTCGCGACAGTGTCAGAGTGCAGCGGGGAGGCGCTGGCACGCACGAGGAAGTGCAGTATTGATCCGACGCGGCCATGACTCACGCCGCCCTTGCCCGACATTCAACTCCCCACCGCCCACCCCGGTGCACGCGTTATCAGAACCCATCTCGTCTGTAAGGAATATTGGTACAGACTCACTTACAGCGAGACGACCATTCCTTTAGACAAGTAAAGGTTTAAGTTTAAGCTAGGTGCTTTTACCTCCACAACTAACTAAGCGCGGTCATTGACGTCTAAAATTTTACTTCAATTCTATAACGCTTCTGTTTGGCCAATCTTATCAAAATTTCTTTTTATTAAAAAAATGTTAAAAGAAATCCGTACCTCTCAATAAAAGAAAACTGATCCAATAGTATTTACAAATAAACAACAAATGGACGGTTGTTGTCCACTGGTGGGAGAGTGCTGTTCAGTAACTTGCCCAGGTAGGGATCAACCTATTCCAGCCACCATAACGACTGTTATGTTCCGGTCCAGATCGTAGGGTAGCCGGTAAAGTTGCACCTGTAACATCTATGGTGTCTATAAGTGACGGTTGTCTCTTACCATCAGAAGACCCGTGTGATTATTCGTTGGTCTATCACTTGTAAAAAAAAGTTATTAGTTTTTTTTCGTTCTGTACAATGTTACTTAAGCTAATTAAAAAAGTTGATGGGGCGGCATGGGCAAAACAAAGATCGGTAAGAATAGGTTACGAATATTATCATTCGTTCGAATCTCGGTGGCTCAGCTAGTTCTTTAAATACAAAAAAAAATACGTATTTAGGACGGCCGGATGGTTCATCGCAGCACATATCGACTCGTGCAAGAAACGAACTAAATCGGCATTGTAAAATCATAGTTTTGAAATAATAGAAATGTGATCTACAACCTTACATAAGACATTTCAAATTATATAATATGTAAGAAAGGAGGATCGAGGCCAACTCTAGAAACGCGATAGCAGACAACCGGTAAATCTTCTGCTGGCAAGAAGAATCGCGTGTACGACACCAAAGGTGGTCATGGTGACCCGAGAATACAAAGCCTCTCGCGTGAAAAAAATTACACACATTTCAACCTGCACACCAAAACACGACAGGGAATAGTGGTAAGCCTATGACAAAAACATTTACCACTTTGTCATTGTCTCATGGATAGTGACAAACAGTCATTCGTAAAGTTTATAAAATCATCTTCACTACATAGTATAAAATAAAGTCGCGTTCTCTGTCCCTATGTCCCTTTGTATACTTAAGTCTTTCAAACTACGCAACGAATTTTGATGCGGATAAAAGATCTATATCATGGACCTAAGAGATGATTCCTGGAGGCGGGCCATCATTTCAAGGTTTATCACTCTCAATTCATCAACTTATGCTTGCTACAAACTAATCCAATGAAATTGAATAAAAGCTTTTGTTCACCTTCGGTGATGAAGCAAACGAAAATGAGGACTCTCGATAGTATGTGTAGTATAATTTTTTAGCTTACAAACATAGTAAGTTAAGTTAGTTAATGTGCCAACAATTTATTTAATTATTTATTACACATTTTATTGATACCTATACAGGAATATGTGTGGGTGAACAAACGCTCGCAGTGAGAGCAAACACTATTTGGGCTTGTATATAAGTCTCAGAAGTTTCATGTTTTTATTGTATCCTATTAGGTATGGTATTGTGCTTTACCCAGATAGATACTTACCAAGGTTGCCATTTTCGATTTAGCACCAAAAGATTCCAATATCATTTGTCATTGATAATCCTCTGGTTGTGTTTTTTTTTAGTTTCACAGTGAAATATTTTCACAATCATTTAAATTACAATGCATAATAGTCACATGATAAAATTTACTAACAACATTATGAAAAGTAAAAAATTATTTTAACCCCAAAAATAAAACAAATTTAACTTAATTTGACTTCAATATTGTTGTTAAAAAATTTATTAATTATATAGTTTATACGGAATATACGTCACTTTTGGTACATGAACAAATTGTGAAGTTCCGACTCGTAATTGAGTTATAATCTATTATTGCACAACATGTTTTTGTAGAACTAGAACCTAGAACTAGAAACTGGAACACTAGGCATATCCCTAATAAAAATATTAAAAGATAGAACAGAAGAATTAGTTAATATTTTTATGTGTAAAAAATCCAAATATACAATAAAAACCCAGTGGATTTTAAAATTACGTAACTATTGTATATTACGATGTATCTACTCGCAGGATTACTACACAAAGCCTTTATAAGTTTTATAATTTACATAATTTATTGCATTAAGGGAACAATTTAACAAGGGTTCCTGAAGCGTCTCAACGTGTTACAAAGCACACGCATTTTCAACATGGCTTCCATGGAACGTTACAGGTCCCAAATAAATGTGTGCTAAATATACAAATAGCATTTTAAAACAATAATATTATGAATTAGGACATAAAACATACTTAACAATACGAGAACAATATATAATATAATAATTTGGTAAGATCAAGCTATTTTTATTAATTTTATAATACTTGGTTTGGTAAATTAATGTCATTATCTGTATGTTTGATGGTTCCGTTGGTGAAACGTATTACTGCAAGCGGCTAACCAAGAAGTGTGTACTAGTTGTTGCCTAACGTTTGACCGAAACCGAAACACACCAATGACCAACATTGATGTTATGGTCGCCGGAAAAAGTGAGGCAGTAGAACCAACTTAGACGGGTCGTTTACCACCTAGTGTGAGTGTCTGCATTGGAACGATTCATCGATATAAATCTGTAGAAATGTTAATTACTAAAATTTTAATTTCGAGAATGTAATGTTCTGAATTAAATAGTTACTGCAAACGATATGAGTATGTAGTGAAAAGTAGAGTAGCAATAATGTAATGTCGTGCTAGTAGCGCGCCGGATCGGCCGTTGGAGTACAGTTTCCGTTGCGCGAGGGTATGGCTGTCCGGATCGATTCCGGCCCACGTTCACGGTCAACGCCCTCCGCCCGCCCTACGTTTCCGCGTCAGCCGCCCTCGCGCCCCGCACGCCGCCTCTAAATATACATCTGCTACGACCCTTCAGAACGCTGTTATGAAACGTAATTAGACGGCTATTTCGAGCCAGTATTTGGCGCTTATAAGACTAAACAACTGGCAATTAGTTTAAAAGCAATATATTTAAGTGATAAATATTCAAGAATCACTAGTATTTGACATATCATTTCCACATACCTTTTCATTAAAAAATGTGGAAAAGCACGAGTGTATTTTACATTGCGTGCCAATCACACTGTTGCAAAATTCAAAGATATTTATAATAGTATTAGTACTGTAACGTTGAAGACTTCCAGCACTTTTAAAGTTTCCGTTTTTTAGTCGTATTGTCTCTTTATTCATTGGTTCGTAAATTCAATTTTTGTTAGGTTTAAACTATTAGAGGGTAAGAGACCAACTCAAAATCTAAACTCTAATCAAAATCAGTCAAGCAGGAGCGACGTCCTGAAAATGTTGTAGGTTAACGTCGTCCCGGCCGAATTCAATCTTCGTCTAATAATAACTATCAAACTGTGATACCGACATTCATAAATGATGATATGTTTACTGATATCTCATACCTTCATGAATTTGAACGTCATTATTTAACTAACGATACAGCACAGTGCACTGAGAGTGCTAAAACAACTAATATCTTATATTTTTTTATGCTAGGTCAGCGAATTAGCACGCGGCTCTCTTTATGGTAAGAGATAACCGTGGCTTATTGACACCATAGATGTTACAGGTGCGTCGTTGTCCTTTGTCGAAAATGTTGCAAGTTTACCGGCTACCTTACCCTCCAGACCCAGAGGGTATTTTTATTACATACGTATACATTACGGAGGGAGGAATAGGCAAGGCTGTGGACCCCCCCCCCCTGGATCTAGTTGCTGCTTACCACTCTGCTACCAGTGGTCTAGTTGGAACATACAAATAACTACACGCTAATGATGCGACGCAAGCATGAAGCTGGGGTTTTAAATATTTTTTGGCTTTCTGTAAAACAAAACAACAACAATGGCTAGCATTTACTAAAAAAACGTAACCAATCCCTGCGAATTATTAAAAAATACCATTTAATCTAATTGGCGATTGCTTCATCACTTATCATCAGGTTCATCATTGGGCTTCAATTAAATATTTTAATGTCACAAACAACTTTTCTCGAATGCGTAGGTTCATATGTCTGTAACATCCATCTTCTAATCACATTACCCAGGTTTATAAAACAGAATATAAACATTTCTCAGTAATTAGGACAAGGATTCCCATATCACAAACGATTGTTAGGAATAAATGACCCATTGTTGATAACTTATAGACACTCCTATTCATGCCGTCAAGTTGTTTGTACGATAGACCATATTCTAACAATTAACTGTCCACATCCGGTAGTAAAACCGCTCTATCCAATGGCTGAATTTCATGGAATCGTAGTTAGTTCTGTTAGTTGCTCAGTAAGTGAGAAATTAGGGATGTTTTTTTAAGAGGTAAGAAAGCAAACAAGCAGATGGAACTCGTGATGATAATAACTACACGTCGTTAGTACACCAGAGTCAGTAGAAGTGCGTTGCCAACAGAATCAGGTTACTGAGTGCCACGCATAACCTGCTGAGCGATCATTTCTCTTATTTGGCCTCATTATTATACATCAATACTAATATCATAAAGAGGAAATGTTTGATTTTTTGTTTGTTTGTTTGAAACGAATAGGCTCCGAAACTACTAGACCAATTTCAAAAATTCTTTCATCTTTAGAATGGTACATCATTCCTGAGTGACATAGGCTTTGTTTCATCGAAATCGGTGCAGTAGAAGTCAAATTACGCAGGCGACGCTGCGTGAAACTGCTAGTATTTTAATATATTAACACCAGTAGTGTTATCACAACCCATAACACAATCGCATTATAATAATGATAAGTTTGTTAGGAATTTTCACATATTGATACGGGATTTTATTTCATCCGTCGGTATTTCGTACAGTTCTACAGATGACAGTCGTAACATAAGTTTTTATTCGGCGAGTTCTGCGGAACCGGTGTACATGGTGTGGTAGGAAATTTCCCCAGGTATCACTGGATGTGACAAAACCGGACCGGTTAACCTATATCATGACACACCACACTTCCATTGTCTCTACATTCTCTTGCACTTTTAACTACGTTAGAATGACTATCATTGGGTCCGTTGGGCTAACTGAAATTTTAAAAACATTTTTGATTATTTATACGGGATACTCACGATCTCTTTTTATTTTATTTGTCGATATTTCGGCCTAGTTGCATAGGCCGTGGTCACGACGGGACTCCCGGATCGTGAGTATCCCGTATAAATAATTAAAAATTTTATTAATTCGCGACGATTTAAATTTAAAATCCTATGAAATTTTAAAATCTACAATGTTACCTATTTCTTGAAAAATAGAAACTAAGATTAGATAATGATAGAACCCAACAGATAAAACAGAATGAATTGCGTTGAAGAGTTATTTTACGCAGTTAACACGCTTTCGGCTAATTGAATAAATTAAATGCAAGAATCTTATTATTGTAAGCCAAAAGAAACATGTTGGTAATGTGTTGGAAACTAAATAGCCACAAAATCTCTATTATTTGATTAAGAGAGATCTTACTAATGTTACTAATCGCCTCTATGGTCTAGCAGTTCAGTTGTTGGACTTGACTGCATGTGGTCCCGGGTTCGAATCCCGTGTCGGGTAACAAAAAGAAAATTGGATTTTCAAATTTTCTAATAAAAAAAACGTTGCTCGGAATTGGATAAGTGCCCGGTTGGCTATAGGCTTGCCACCTATAACATTGTGGGACTTAGTGTCTTCGGTTAGTCGTGGGTGCCCTGGTTGTGCGTCTGCCTAACTCTTCAGGGATATGGGCGTGAAGACACTTTTTTTACTAATGTTATAAATTGAAAAGTTTCTGAAGATGAATGTGTGTTTGTTACTCTTTCACACATCAACTACTGAACAGATTTAGATGAAATTTAAAGGGGTATAGTTTATACACCAGAATAACACACTGGCTACACTTTATCAAAAAATATAATTTAGCACACGTGCGAATCCGTGAGTGGAAGCTTATAAAAATCTTTAAAAAATTGTAGAGATAAAAAAGTAAAAGAAATGTTATTGAAACATGTTAACTCTGTTTACAATAAATTGTTCACTCCTACAGTATCCCTTTTGGTATCAGAGTAAATATCTATCCACTTGTTTTTGTCTCTCCCTAAGGATCCTGTAGACAAGAGTATTCATTCCTCTACCTTGAATACTCTCGCCGCCTACGTAAAGAAAAAATAATACAAAACTGCGTCTGATGCGACAAGGGTCCTCAGACGGTTGTACATGTAGGTATTTAAGGGTGCAGTGAGTGGGTGAGTGCAGTAAAGCTGGCTGAATCCCGGAAAACTACCGACCCAGTCTAGACGTGGGGGCACTTCCCGCGCTCCCCGCGCCCCGCAGCCCCTTTTCACCACCCTCACGCTTTCACCAACGACTTGTAGACATAAAAACAGAATGCATTGACGCTTTAAATAGCCCAGTGTAAGCTTATACAAAAGCCTGTGATGTACACGTTGTCACAGTTGATTGCAATATCCTTTTACACGTCTGAATCGTCACGGATTTCTTTACCGAAGGTGTCCTTCAAATCACATAAATATTTTACTATTTTTTTAGTTTGAAAGCAAACAACCTTAATGACGAGAAATACACGCCGATAGACATTAAGATCTTAATGATTATTATTGTGTGGAAAATGAAACTACTTCTTACATATAATTCCAGACGACTCCCACATTAAACACAAACCCAGCCGTAGCCAGGAATGACGTTATGGCGGCAGGGAAGCATAATGCAGTTGTGACAATCCATAGTCGCTGCAGGACCACCAACTAACAATAGCTACGTAAGTTTAATCTTTCTCTATCTCTATCTATATATTCAATGTATTGCAAGTAACTTAACAATAGCGATATTGAGAAAAATCGATTGATAAATGAAACAAATACACGGCAATATGTACGACGATGTAGAGCGTCTACAGGTGCATTTTTGTTGAAAACTTTCCACCAACATAGCTTTTATTAATTTATTAGGACAGCAAGAAATCAACGAACGCAATAGTTTCTCCTTGTTTATTTTTCAGATCCGATCTAGTTCTGTGTTTATTTTATTATTAATTTTAATCAAATATAATAAACAATTTTGTTCTGTTTCTGTTCTGCTCTGTGTAATGAAATTAAAAAAAAGTTTTTAGACGCATTGGCTTTATAAAATAGGCTTTCGAAATTTATAAATAAAATGTTTGAATATAAATAGCTGAATCATATTGTACATACATTTCTATTGTAATAAGTTTCCTTAATTCTAACCATTTCTACATGTAATTAATCTAAAAAAATAAAAAAAACTTCAATCACTTTGATTGAAGTTTTTTTTATTTTTTTAGATATTAATAATATAAACCTTTTGGGGTTCAGGTTTCAATTCCGACAAAGACGAAGAGATAAGCATATTACTCTGTTACCATAACTAATTCTACTAAAATATTATCGCATTTCTATAGTAATACTTACATATTATTTGGATTGCTTGTGACCATCATATGAAATTCAGAATGAAAACAAATACTTTTATTTGAGAAGTGCATTAGATTACCAACGTTCTTGGGTGTCCGCCACATGTAACTAAGAATGTTATCAACTAACAACGTAACAGATGTTTATGTCAAATTTCAACTCAGTCACTTGAATGAGATGTTACTAGTTTTCAAGTTTGCGAAATCCCGTCTCTACGATGACAGAAGAAATTTAGTTCAAATTTTTTTAACACAGCTTTAACTAATGACAACTTATGCTACGATTAACCAACGTAAAGCAACGCAAACCAAAAGCAAAAATTAGTATAATAATATATATATAGTATTTTTTTGAATATATTTAATGTAAAAATAGTTACATATCTTTACTAATTTTAAAGTAAGTGTGGCCAATTGTTATAAAAATGTAGGTAAACTTGTAAAACATGCAGAAACGCTCAAGACGTAATCTGCAAAAGCTTTTATTTCGCAAAGAACATGACCATTGCCTTGAATTAGACAGTACGATATGCATGATTGACTGTGCTGCAGTGGGTTAGTGAGAGTGAATTACGGGGGGTGGGTGCAAAGCGGCAGACAGGGTGGAAAAGGGTATGGGGCCAGACAGGGGAAACTGACGCACCTCGTTTCCGCTCCGTGTAATCGACATACAGACTTACACACGACTTGTGATTACTCTCCACAATGCCGTCTCTAGCGACAATATAACGTGTGTGTACAAAACCCAGAGAGTCCTGCGAGTTGTTTCTTAGAAATGCTTTTTTGTGGAGGAAAGTGATACAAGTTTTTCAAGTAACTTTTTGCTGCAAGCTTTAATTAAACATGCTAGTTGGAACACGGTAAATATCGGTAAATTAAAAGTAGTTCGCATTTTGATTGCTTTTTCTTATTTTTATGAGTTACGTTCAATAGCATGTATTTTATTATCTATCTAGATGACACAATACCGAAGGTGAAGGCGGTTCGCTGCAGTTTTACTGCGCTTAAAGAACGTTGGATAACTATTAGCAGATACAAGTTGACAGACTTTAGGATGATAACAGAAGAAAGATGTTACGTTGCCTAACATAAGGCAGAGAGCTTAAAAGTACCTGCGTACAGAAAATTACCGGCTGACCATACAAATTGAAACATGACGATGGCGAGCACTGACGATAGTATTTGTAAATTTATATATAAATCATATTTGGAAATCGTTACTATGCTTCTCTTATCTTTTTTTGTGATATCGGAAGGCAAACAAGCAGACGGATTTCCTGATTGTAAGAAATTTACGCCACCTAGAGACACTAAAGATGGTAATGGTGTGACGCCAACCTAACGCCGGGATGTTAGGCCTCGAGCAAAAATTAGTTTACTGGCTACCTTATCTTCTGAACCGGAACTCGCCAATAGCAAGCACTGACGTTATGGCGGCAGGAATAGATAAGGCGGTAGTACGAATCCGGGCGAGTAGCTGTCTATCTACCAACTAGTCAGATGCCACGGTGTTAGTGTCGGTAAGCTTATACTCGCCTTTTACGAGCTGTTTATTCTACGAAAGAGTCCGGATCAACACGAGGAAAATCTCCGCCTGTTATCCCTACAGCCCTAGTTTGTTTTTATTTGTAGGGAGTGATTAAAATCGAAGGGCAGCAGCCGCATTCCTGCAGATGTGATGAAGATTTATTTTGCGAGTTTAATAGAAAAATAACTTCCAAACAAAGTTACGTGTAAAAAACACAGCAAGTTTTATTTGTAACTAACATAAATATACTTATTTAAAAATGTCCAAATAACAGAAATTATACAGAGAGAGTGCGGGAAACTTCAGAGACTACTGTATGTAGAGTATGCGTAATACTTTGTTTTGTATAAGTATAAATAATCTATAATCTCTACGAAACTTCGATATATTTTTAACTCAGTATAGCTAATTGTTGAGTTAGACTCTAAAGCGTCCCTGACCGAATAGACCTTGGATAAGGCCATCGACTCGCGCCGATGATGTTACCTTATTACTGCTTCTTGATAATATATCTATAGGACATTTATAATAAAAGATACGCAAACCACACAACCCTTGCTTACTTGAACAGAAAAATAGAAACAATTAATAAATTATATAACTCGTGAGTAGACTGAAGTACCCATCAATCAAGTGACCGTGACCCGACCCTGAGCGGACAGTCAACGTGGCCTCACAGATCGAACCTTGGGCCTTCATCCTTGAGTCTGAAACCCATAACTACCAGCTTGATATAGGCTAATTGCAGCTCTATGTTTAAAAGTTTTTTCTGTTTGAATAGAATCGTCACAGTTAACATAATATTAGATCAAATTTACTTATTCTTATCAGAACTGAATAGGTTTAGAACTTAGCATGAGAAGATGGTGTTGAACAGCTGTCTCCTACTCATTACTACGGAAAAGGTACTTTTGACGTGACGTTAAAAGACTAAAGTAATAGTAGTAATAATAAATCTATGCACCGTCCGTATAGACCAGCCTTTCCCAAAGTGGGCGATAACGCCCCCTTGTGGGCGCTGGAAGCCTAGAGGGGGGCGGTATAAATCTTGAAAAAATGATTTTTTTTAAACTAGGCGCAACAAATATGTTATTGAGGTTATTGACAAGAAAAAAACGAGGGGGGGGGGTGCTACAAAACAACTGATTTTCAAAGTGGGCGTTACATGAAATAAGTTTGGGAACCTCTGGTATAGACAAACTAACCATGTGAATGGATATCAGTGGAATAGCTTATGCACATAATTGTTATTCCTAAATCAGGGTTTTCAGGAAAAAAATCTGGTTTTACAGATAACAATAACAAAATTTAAGTCTTGAAATAGTGGTCAGTGTTCATGCTTGGCCACATTAACTGTAAATAAAAAGTAACGGCCTCATAAAAATTCAATTATCTTGTAGAAGTTCAGTGTAGCAATCTTGCCACAAATATTGTTAACGTACAAAACTATATGAAGCTCATTCAAAGTAATCTCCATCGGCTTTAATACAAACATTTAAACGTTGAGGCCAGTCATCAAAGAGGAACACATTTTCGTTACAGGAAAATTCTTCACAGTTCACGAACACGAACGTAGATATTTTTAAGTTCACATGCTTATAAAATTTATTGCAGTACATATCTTAATAAGTACTTTTATGTATTGTTGACTAACATTCTTGCCATAAGCATTTAATGTATATAACTTTGTGGGAAGAGATGGTGTAATTTATTCAAAAAAATTGTTTTTATTTACTTATAAACTATGTTAGAGTCGTGATACTTCAGTAACATTTGTTTAAACTAGCTTAACGCTCAGGTTTGGGCGGAACTTAAATTATCTACTTTGTTTGATTTTGCCATTTTATTGTTCTACCAAATATTGAGACGGTACCCGATCTGTGATCGGGTCTCGTTTGTCTATTTGGATTACAATTTAACCCGAGGATAAAAATCAAGGCTGCACTATTTTCCTGATAAACTTCTGTAAGCCACTTCCTAGGCCAGTCGCTGCCTCCTGGAAGTTTTTCCCGATAAATTAAAATAACAGCTGTAAGGGTGTAATGTTGTTCGCAAAAAGAGATACGTTGACTCTCGACAGTTGAGATAATTCCTTCGTGTAGAGGGTGTATAATATATATACTATACACTGTATAGCAACCGACAGAGTACCGAGCCCTGCGATAATAGTATAGTATAATAGTTTACCTTCTTTTATTAATGAAAAAGTATTTTCTTATGACGAGTACTCTCAGGCTCACCCATTTGGTAGAATTTATAGATTAGAACGTCGTGCCCGACCTTATCAAATGCTTCGGTCAGGTCAAAGAAAAATTTGGTATACTCAGGCCATCTCCATTAAGCGGAGCACTTGATTATTACTTAAATAATTTGCCTTACGTTGCGTTAAGCCAATTCGCTTACCTTTTTTAAATTCTCTTTTAGCTAGGATAGCTGCTAGATACATATAAGGTTAACGCTCGTACATGTGAACAGATAAGAATTATCAGGTGGATCGGTGGACTAGTCGCAATGACACGTAGTTTGCCCGGTTTATGCATTCCCATGACGATGGCTTCTTTCTACTCGTTAGGAAAGCCTGATTGTAAAACATTAAAGTAAGTAAGTAAAACATAAGTAGGACGTGTATTGGTACAGGCGTAAGTGTTAAATTGCTATGTTTGAGACGTTATTAAGCACCGGTGTCTTTATATTATAAGAGTTACGAACGCCGGTTCTCATCAAACTGGCATCTAACGTAACTTACGTCTAATGAGGTATAAGAGACCTTCTGGGAGTTTAGTGTCTTTTTAAATCAAATGAAAAAAAAATTGACGCGAAATAAGTGTACCGAATAGTTACTTCAAATAATTTAAGAGCAATGAAACTGCAAAAACCGATTTCAATAATTTTATTACCAAGCTGCGATTTAATATTTTAGGACGATAGCTTAAGATACTGAAATAGTACCACATATATACTTTTTCAACGTCTTACTTGTAGTGCTGAGTTACACTTAATAGTGAAAATGTATGCATTGTTAATTATAATTCAAAAACCACTAGTCGAACCATTATAAATGTATTAACGATCACCTCGATATCATGACCTTCCATACGAAAGGAGAGAAAAGAGATAATTAGCTTATTATTGGTCAAGTCAAAGCGTTACAAACAAAACAAAAAAAATTAAAAAAATCACGTACAGTTTAATTGGAGTGGTACGTTAGTTCCTGTAATTAAGTACTTTTAACCGATAAAAGTACTTAATTATAGGAACCAACGTATCACTCCGCTTTGCAAATGTTTTAATCTATTTATATAATATGTAAAAGTATTTGCTAATTATTTTTTTGTTGTATTGGTTATTGTCAGGATAAGGATCATATGAAAAGAAAACGCAGGAAAATTGCAGGGAAAGTCACTACAATTTTGTCTATACAAATTGTTAGTAGCTGTTTATGTCAAGCGATGCAAAGTTCGCCGGTTGGGGTAGTATTTAATAAAAGTATTTACATTTTATTAAATGAAATGTCACTTTGTGGAAATTCATTATGACAGAAAATTCTAATTTTCACGGGATCTAATGGTTATCGTATTTCTGGTAAAAATAACTACTTTTATTTGTTACAAATGAATGAATGCATAAAATTGTAAAAAGAACGCTTCTGCCCTTTTTTCCGTCGACCGGTAGATAGCTATTATATAAAGACGGGATTGCAGATGAGCCTGGTCTGGGGCTGCATGTAAGGTCAACCGCCGCGCGGTACCACGGCAGGGGGGGCGGGGTGTAGGGGGGGTCGTCGGCCGGGTCGCGACGGTCGCATCGCATCTGTAATTTGTTTGTGATCAACAAAAGCCGTGTCTGCGTTCGATCACGTTACTACTGAATTGGAACCTTGACACTGGTTCATTACATGTTGACGTGGCGATGTAATCACATTTAAAATAACGAACAATTTTTAGGGTTCGTTAGACGGATGACAAAACGACGCCTCTTGTTATGCTCCCGTAGGGAGGTTTTGGCAAGTTGACGATTTGCCGCCTATATTGCGTCTGAGGTGTAGACAAATAATCAGATAAACGAATACCAATTATATTTTGTCAAGTGATTAAAATTACACAAATTGGATGTAACCAAATAGTAAACAAATTATATTATGCCTGTGTTGTTGGTGTTTATCAACGATTGCTAAATGGTAACGCACAGAAATCCTAAGACATAACAGTTCTCGCACCTTACTAAGGTGAGACTTAATTTTATTAAAAACTAGCTTTCCCGGCGAACTTCGTTCCACCCGTTCAGTTTGTACGGGAAAATTTTTTTTCCTAGTTTCTTCGCATTTTTTTACCCTTTTTCTTTTTTTTTAAACCTTCCCTGGACTTGAACAAATAATTCAAAGCCAAAATTAGCCAAATCGGTTCAGCCGTTTTCGAGTTTTAGCGAGACTAACGAACAGCAATTGATTTTTATATATATAGAAGATAACAATTATTAAATTGAGTGCTTATATCATGGTCTACCTAAATTTGCACACAAACTTATTTTTTTATGTTAACTATACCGATTTCATTCTCGTAAAGTGTGCGTACTTTAACATAATACACAAATACGCGTCCACCACAATTAAAGCCAGGACGCCTTCATGAGTTGCAAGAACTGTATAATAAAACATTTAATCTAATAAACAAAGTCAAATCCACTAATAGATACACTACTCTTGCCATTCCAACTCTCTAATGAATCTCAATAACGTCATTATACCCCTGAAGGTTTCAAGGAGTGACCGGGGGCGGGTAGGTGGAAGACATGCACTCTTGGCATAGATCCTGGACGTAAGATACCGATGCGCCATTACCAACTGTTTAAAGTTTTTCTTCAACTATTGTTTGTTACCACCCAACAACAGACAGAAGAGTTGCTTGTTAGTTCGCTATCTCATAACTTGAGTTATGACTCCAAATTGTGTTGAACTAGTTTTACCACGCACTGCATCTATTAAGTGTGAAAAAGAAAATGACAATTTTCTTATCAAAACTGGTTATCTAGAACTGTTAGAATTTATTGAAGTTTTCTTTTTATTTCACCAAATTTTTTTAGTCTCAGGTGTCATAAATTATTTCCGTGCTTAAATTATATTTGATCGAATTAAGTTGTTTTTTTTTTAAGTTTATTTAATTCCAGACAAATGGAAAATACTTTTTACTCACGTTAGACTCAAACACGTGGTCCGTATGAATTCGTATGCATGAAAGTAGCCAAGAAAAGTAAAAGAGATATCCACCCATACTACCAAGTACTAAGTACGACAGTGCAGCTGACGAGTAGCACATACACCTGGTTATTAATATACGTACTATTTCTTCCTGGAAAATTAATAAGGTGTTCAATATCTCTGTAATTTCAAACGATTTATGTTCATAGGCTGTGGGGTAACACTCGAGTGCATAATTTCACTTACACTTTCCACTTGTGTGCATAGTCAAATGAGGTGCAATTTTTAGATCATACTGAATAATACGGTAAATAAATAAATTCAATTGCAAAAAACTTCTTAGCCAATTGTAGCTTTCTTAAATAAAAAAAAGGAGTTACATATCTAACTTCGCTAATTATTTGATTGTTTTGACAAGTTTGAGTGTATTGTAATTGAAAATTTATAGAAAAACTTCTGTTATAACATTGGAATGACTTTTCATATTGAAAACTACTGTTTTGCAAATTCGTTAAGTATAAAAGCTTGAAGAAATATTACTTCTACAGCAATACAGTAAAAAGTTGTTGACTTGAGATCGACACTCCACATTTGCGTTCGTGTAGGGCAGCCTTTCCCAAAGTGGGCGATAACGCCCCCTTGTGGGCGCTGGAAGCCTAGAGGGGGGCGGTATAAATCTTGAAAAAAATGTTTTTTTTTTTAAATTAGGCGCAACAAATATGTTATTGAGGTTATTGACAAGAAAAAAACGAGGGGGGGGGACGCTACAAAACAACTGATTTTCAAAGTGGGCGTTACATGAAATAAGTTTGGGAACCTCTGGTGTAGGGTCATAAACCTTTGGTAATCTACACTGTTGACAAAAAGTCACCATTTACGTAAAAGGATGACTAACTTATTCATGAACGAACGGACCTGAAATAATTTTGTTTCGTTAGTTTGATTTCAAAAGATTTATTAGAATATGTATGTGCATGTTGGTGTGTCCGTATGAACGGTCACTGCTTCCGAAATCAATTGATCTTTATTCAACGATTCAAACTTGCAATTATCTACTTGTAAGTTTCGTAGCCTGTGTTGTCGAGTCTACGTGTCCTTCTGTTGTCTATCCGTATGTCACAGCCAATTTATTCTCAAACTGTTAGGACCACACAGATTAAAAAATATGTTTTTATCAAAATCGCCTGTGTGGTCTAGCGGTCCGGGTGTTGGATTGGTGTGAGGTCCCGGGTTCGAATCCCGGGTCGGCCAACAAAAAGAAAATTGGATTTTTTCAATTTTGTAATAAAAAAAATGTTGGTCGGGATTGGAAATGTGCCCGGTTGGCGATAGGCTTGCCACCTATCACATTTTGGGACTTAGTGTCTTCGGCTAGTCGTGGGTGCCTTGGTTGTACCTCTACCTACCTACCTCTTCGGGCATATGGGCGTGAAGATACTTTTTTTTATCAAACCTACGGGCCCGTGTGAGGTATCTTTTTTTCATGATAATGGAAGGCAAACAAGCAGACGGATTTCCTGATGGTAAGAAAGTCACGCCGCCTAGAGACACCAACATGGTACATTGCCAACCTGAAGCCGGGATGTTAGGCCTCGAGCAAAAGTAAATTTACCGGTTACCTTATCCTCCGAACCGGAACAAGACATGAC